>CM076570.1:1347470407-1347758185 GCA_034641835.2 Pinus albicaulis | reverse complement strand
CAATTTTATCCCTCGAAAACTTAAAAACTAAAAAAACCAAAAACACACCTCATAACTAGCCTAATATCAGAACATCGCAAGTAAACACACCGACATCTTTTACACTTATAGAGAGAGCCCTCTCTGAGTCCAGGAAGGCTAGGTCCTTGGGCTCCAAAGCTTGGTTTGATGTTACATCGTCATTTGGCTAGCCAATCGGCCAAATCACGGGACCCTAACAATATCATCGTGTACCTCTAGACATCTTCCTTCCAGTCTGAGTTAACAAAGGATGCTCGACGCTGCGTTCAACATAAGTTGCAACCATATCGTATTGTCGGAGATACCCTATATCGTGTTGGAGTCGATTCCATACTCCGCCGGTGTTTGACCTTAGAAGAGGCTGAGAATGTTATGAATGAATGTCAGAGTGGCACCTGTGGTAGTCACATGTCCGGTTATGCTACCAGATAATATATCCTTCGTGCGGGCTATTTCTGGGCGTCTATATTTAAAGACTGTATTGTTGCAGTACTAAAGTGTCATGCGTGCTAGATCTTCTAATGCAAAATGCATTCGCCGCCTCTCCCATTACATCCTGTCATTGCTGTAGGCCCTTTTTCCAAATGGGGCATTGATTTTATGACGTGTAACCCTCACTCGACCAAGGGTATGCTTATATCATCGTTGCTATAGATTATTTCACCAAGTGGGCCGAAGCAATGCCTACACTGGCTACGGACGGTAAGAAAACTGCACAGTTCATTTTCAACCATGTGAACACTCATTTTGGTGTTCCTCAAGCCATTGTCACTGATCATGGCTCTCATTTTCGGGACTATATGATGGTAGAGATGACATCTAAGTTGGGCTTGCGTTACGATAGCTTAACACCATATTACCCTTAGGGAAATGGCTAAGTTGAAGCCATGAACAAGGTGCTTGTCCTGATGCTTCAATGAACAATTGGTATACACAAATTGAGTTGGCATCTCTAGTTTTTTTCAGCTCTTTGGGCCTACTAAATGTCAGTGAAGAGTGCAACCGGATTCACACCATTTCAGTTGGCGTATGGTCTGGAAGCTACTCTTCCAGTTGAATGTGAGATCCCTTCATTAAAATTGGCTATGTAATTACTACTTGATACTTCCCCAGAGGAAGAACGTCTCCTATATCTTGAGAGATTGGACGAAACTCACCACTTGGCTGCTTTGGTTATTGAGGCATAGAAAAAGCAGGTTAAAGCTCATTTCGATCGAACAGTTTCTCCGCGCTCTTTTATCGAAGGGGACCTCCTCCTCTTGTATGATCAAGCCCATGACAAGCTTGGGGTAGGCAAATTCCAAACTATGTGGCATGGGCCCTATATCGTTAAACGTGTATTGAAAAATGGGGCTTATGAGCTGATTGATTATGAAGGTCTTCCTTTGGCGCATCCCAAAAATGGGTTGTACTGAAGAAATATTATGCTTGAATTATTCTTGCATAGTATATGTAGATAGGTGATTTTTTCATTTTTGTGCATGTGTGGTGTGGTGTGCTTTGTAAGCGATTTTCTTCTTCTTGGGTCTTCCTGATTGTGCAAATGTCTATTACTCCTTATGTCAGTTTCGCAGATGGTGCCTCATGCAGTACCAGGAACCTGTCTTCGGCAGCCTGGGTAATTTACAATCCTGCTGGTGAGTTGGTTAATTTACAAGGTGTTTGTCTAGGGCTTGCTACAAATAATGTTGCAGAATATAGTGTCGTTTTGGAATTATTAAACGAGGTTATTAACCTCGGTATTCATATGTTACTTGTACATCTAGACTCACAACTTGTGGTTTTACAGCTCAATGGTCATTATTTAGTTAGAAACCCATGCATTTTAAGATTGTATCTATGTATTCGTTTACTTGAAGGAAAATTTGATTACATCACATATCAGCATATACCAATACGAATGAATACATTAATAGATGCAGTAGCCAACATGGTATTAGATAGACATTTATGCAATTTGTAAAAACATTATCATATGTAAGCAAGATCCATGTATAAAATAGATGTATATATATATATATATATATATATATATATATATATATATATCGAGTGTTTGCAACGTGTGCATCATATAAAAGAAAAATATACATGTTTTTTTCAATTACATCCGGAGATGACATGTCTCTCAAAAAATATGCAAATAAAAAATCCTAGGTGACTAATCGGCATGGTGCTCATGGTAGCACGTCACTGCCCACACCAACCACCTCAGCAAGCGATGGAGACGACTCCGTACCCCTACAATGTGCCTCTGATAAGCTAAGGGAACATCAGCTAAACGAGCATAATCTAGAACTCCACAAGCGATCCGCTCTAGGTTCTGTACAAGCTCATCCCCCTCACCCCCCTCACCTTGAGGGTCATAAGCGAGAGGGGTCCTCCTTGCTATTGGTGACATTTTGGCGGGCCTCTCTAGGCCAACATCTGCATACATATAGTATTAGATGTTAGAACATGCATGTATACCTAAAAAACATAAAGATCATAAAATTAAAAATATTCTTACCAAGCTCTTTGTCCCAGTACTCTCCTTCCGAGAGCAGAAGATATGGGTCTCCGATAAAATTGGTGCCCGCATAGGGCGAGTCCACCATGATGATCAACTGTTGTCAGAGCCAGTCAAAGAACTCAGGTTTCCAGGACATCTGTTGGTCGCCCCCTACCTTGGGCATCAATGCCACCCATCGAGCCATCCATGGCTCTCTCAGTGGTGGATCCGGGACTATGGCCCCCTGGCACTGGAAAATAGGTATTCGTTCCAGGAACAACGACACCAAAAATATCCAAACTATTTCAATTTGGTCTTCTTGCATTTTGTGAGTTACCTTTTAATTTTCATGGTCACGGCTGTGGCCCAGTCGAAGATAGTTGGGTTCATGCACTCCGATGTGAGAAGGAGCTGTGTTTTTTGTAGGTTTTAACCCTAAACAGAAATTATCTACACACGAATATTATAACATAAAATAAACAATAGCGAGAGCATAAAACATAAAACAGATAAACACATATATTTTCCCCTGGATCCCAAATTGGGATGACCAGCTTGATATTTCATTATATTCCTTTTAGTGTTACAACACATATATATACATGCCGAAGCATACATAAACCCTTATCCATTAACCCTGGATTAGAACATAACTGTAGTTCCCTTGACCAGATCTACAAAAAATACCAGGGGCCGAAAACCATCGTACCCCAAAACCATGTGCAAAACCATGCACAAAACCATGGGCCCGGACCGTCCACCGGAAATTAAGGACCAAAAATTTTCACCAGGACACTGCCCCGGACCCCGATAAGGGTGGCTACTATCCCCCCTGTGACCCCCCTATTGCACCCAGTGCAAGGCCCCCCGCGCGTGATTAGTCGTGGAAATAATATAACACATACCCAACATTCTCCCACTTGTTGTTTTCTTTCTACAGGGGGCCACAGGAGAGCTTAGTCATTGGCCCAATTCTTCAACACCCATTGTTTCTCTACACCAAGAGAACTTCTGAGTGCTCATAGACTTTGTCAATGCATCTACAACATTCTTCAAAGTGTCCATTTTTACCAGCAACACCCTTTTAGCCTCAACCATATCTCTAACAAAGTGATATTGAACATCAATGTGCTTTGTCTTTGAATTATAAGCAGGGTTCTTAGCCATGAAAATTTCACTTTGGCTATCAAAGTCTGTCCTTATAGATTACTGTACCAACACCATACTTGAACAAAATCTCTGCAACCAAACTGCCTCCTTTCTTGCATGAGTGGTTTCCATGTATTCTACCTCTGTAGTTGAAAGAGCCACTACAGACTGTCTTTTACTCATCCAACTGACTGCGCCTCCAAATAGGCTAAACACATACCCACTTGTAGATCTTATTTGGTCCATACTTGCAGCCCAGTTTTCATCAACAAAACCATGAATGTCAAACATTATTTCCAATCCTGGTCTTCCCTGGTAGCACAAGCCATAATCACTAGTGCCACATAAATATCTAAAAACCCACTTCACTGTTGTCCAATGCTCCTTCCCTGGGTTTGACATAAAACTACTCAATACTCCCACTGCATGTGCAATGTCTGGTCTAGTACAAACCATTGCATACATCAGTCTACCCATTACACTTGCATATGGAACACGGGACATATCCTCCTCTTCTTCTTGTGTCTTGGGACACTATTTAGCAGACAGATTTACACCCACAGGAATAGGAACATTCACCGGTTTACTATCCTGCATATTAAACCTCTATAATATAGTCTCAACATACTTCCTCTAGTTTAACTAGAGCTTCCTCTTTGCTCGATCTCTCTTGATTTCCATGCCCAAAATATAGTTTGTAGCACCAAGATCCTTCATGTAGAATTGGAGAACAATTGGGTTTTAAAATCTTGGATAATTTCTTTGTCATTTCCAATCAACAACATATCATCCAAATACAAGACCAAATAAATAACATGGTCACCAATTAATTTGAAATAAACACAGTGATCCTCATTTCTTCTGGTGAAGCCAAGTCCCCATATATAAGTATCAAATTTCTAATACCACATCCTTGGTGATTGTTTTAACCCATATAGAGACTTCTTCAACCTGCATACCAGTTCTTTCTTACCCTTCACCATAAAGCCTTCAGGTTTCTTCATGTAGATCTCATATTCTAGATCACCGTGAAGAAATTTTGTCTTCACATGCATTTGTTCTATCTCAAAATCAAATGCAGCAGCAACAGATAAAAGTAATCTAATAGAAGTAACTTTGGCAACAGGAAAAAAAATATCACCAAAATCAATTCTCGTCACCCGGGAATAACCTTTTTCTGCCAACCTAGCTTTGTATTTCTCCACCTTGCCTTCTACATTCATCTTCTTCTTAAACACCCATTTTCTCCCGATGGGCTTCCTTACAACCGGAAACTCCACCAGATCCCATGCCTCATTTTTATGCAAGGATGCCATTTCATCAACCATGGAATCCAACCAAAGTTTTCCATCCTCTGAATCTACTGCCTCCCTGATAGTTCTGGGATCATCATCAGTTATAGTTAAAGAAAAATTTGAACAGAAAGCAGATGGACTCTACCTTTCTGGTTGTCTTCTTTCTCGAGCTGATCTTCTCACTGCTGGAGTTTGTGGCTCTTCCTCTTCTGAATCTTCTTCTACTGTAGAGTCTGATTCATACTCCTTTAGCTCAAACTCTATCTTCTCAGGTTCCTTTGGTACGAGTTCATGTTTAACAACATCTTTCACCTCTCTAAACACCACATCTCGGTTGTACACAACCTTCCTTGTTTCCGGGTTCCAAAGCTTGTAACCTTTTAAACCATCCTTATACCCAATAAAGATGCACCTTTTAGATTTATTATCCAACTTGGTCCTTTTCTCCTTTGGAACATGTACATATGCATCACATCAAAATACCCTTAGATGTGAAAGAGAGGGTTTCTTACCAGTCCATACCTCATGTGGAGTCTTATCCTCCAACGCTGATGAAGGTGATCTGTTAACTAAGTAACATGCAGTCTCCACTGCCTCTGCCCAGAATTCTTGTCCTAACCCTGTACCACTGAGCATGCTTCTTGCCTTTTCCATCAGTGTTCTGTTCATTCTTTCTGCAACTCCATTTTGCTGAGGTGTGTATGGAGTAGTCTTCTACCGTGCTATACCACACTTCTTACAGAACTCTTCAAATTCCTTCTTGCAGAACTCCCCACCATTATCTATCCTCAATGCCTTTATCTTCTTCTCTGTCTGGTTTTCCACCAGAGCCTTAAATTCTTTAAATTTGTCAAAGACTTCAGATTTCTTCCTCAAGAAATATATCCATGTATTCCTTGAGAAGTAATCTATGAATGAAACATAGTATTATTAGATTCTTCCTTACTATTGTGAACTAACACAAGGCCAATCACATCACTCGTGGGCATGTCATGAACAATTGTTCTCCCTCTTAGCACCAGAAGGAAAACTCACCCAATTCTGCTTCCCATATACACAATGTTCACAGAAATCGAAATCTAGAGAGAAATTAGAAATACCTTCTACCATACCATTTCTATGCAGTATCCAAAGGCCCTTCTCTCCAATATGTCCAAGCCCTTGATGCCATAGCATGGTCTTTTCTCCAGAGACCGCTAGGCTTTCCGCTCCACTTTCAAGAACCACGGAACTATTACACCCATCAATAACTGTGCTACCTTGTAGCTTGTACAGAGTTCCAGTCCGAACTCCCCGCATTAATAACAGTGCTCCCCGAACCATCTTGCAGGCATCTTTCTCAAACACTGTTTTTACACCTGCATCATCCATCTTGCTTACAAAAATCAGATTTCTAGCCAATGCAGGAATCTGTAGAACACCATGAAGTGTTCTAATCCTTCCACCTTGCAACTTCAGCTTGACCTTTCCACGTCTGATGATTTTGGCCTTCTTATCATCCCCTGGGAAGACATCAATGCCATCATATTTCTCACACTCACAGAACCACTCCCGATGGAGAGTGAAGTGAAAGGATGCACCTAAGTCAATCAACCATGACTTGTGATCTACATGTGTATTTGAAGAAGAAGCCAAATACACACCCCCACCCTCATCCGAGGTGGTTTTTGCCTCTGCAGAAGGAGCATCATCAGATCCCTTTCCTTTCTCAGGAGCTTTAGATCTGCACTCCCTTTTGTAGTGCCCTTCCTTTCTGCATTTCCAGCATACCTTTACAAACTTTCCAGGATATTTAGATCTCCCTCTAGATTTAGATCTCCCACTCGAAACCTTATTCTTGTTTCTTTTTTGGGACCTTCCTCATATAGATAAGGCATCTCCATTCTGGCCCTCCATATTTCTCCGTCTCATTTCCTCCGACAACAAGGCTGATACAATGTCATCAAAATTCAAGGTAGTTGTATTGCTACCTATTGCAATAACCAGACTGTCCCACGAGTCTGGAAGAGAACACAAAAAACTAATGCACTTATATTCATCTGAGATTTTAATATCAACAGATGACAGCTGACTTACCACAATATTGAAGGCGTTCAGATGCTCTGTCACTGAGTCTCCATCCTTCATCCTCAGGTTATACAATTTTTTCCACAGGAACAACTTATTCACCAGAGACTTAGATTGGTACAAAGTCCCAAGTTTTTCCCACAAATTCTTCATCGTAACTTCCCTAGATACATTCAACAATACTGAATTTGAGACACACAATCGTATTGTGCTCTTAGCCTTCCGATCCAGTTTCTTCCAGTCTTCATCTGAAATTTCCGTTGGTTTAGTACCTGGATCTACCGCGATCCACTGATCTTTATCCACTAGCAAATCCTCCATCTTGAGATTCCACAACTCAAAACTCTGACCATTAAATTTCTCAATCTCTATCTTTCCGCCACTTGCCATCTTATTTCACCGCAAGAATAGATCCTATAGATCTCCCACTAAACAGGGTCTACCTCAGGCCCGAGCAAAAAAAAAAAAAAAACCTCAGCAGCAAAGGCATCCCCTTGAAGCCGAAACAACTCTAATACCAAATGTAGATTTTAACCCTGAATAAATATTATCTACACACGAATCTTATAACATAAAATAAACAATAGCGAGAGCATAAAACATAAAACAGATAAACACAGAGATTTTCCCCTAGATCCCAAATCGGGACGACTAGCTTGATATTTCATTACATTACTTTTAGTGTTACAACACATATATATACATGCTGAAGCATACATAAACCCTAATCCATTAACCCTGGATTAGAACATAACCATATTTCCCTTGACCGGATCTACAAAAAATACCAGGGGCCGAAAACCATCGTACCCTAAAACCATGTGCAAAACCATGCACAAAACCATGGGCGTGGACCGTCCATCGGAAATTAAGGACCAAAAATTCTTGCCGGGGCGTTGCGCCCAACACAACTGGGGGGCTATCGCCCCCCATCTTACCCCCCCATGCGTGATTAGTTGTGGAACAAATATAACACATACCCAACATCTTTGTGGCCTCGTGCGGTGTCTGCGATCCCCCAGCCCGCGTAATGGCGTGTAGCACTACTCTTAGTGCTAGATCGGGGACAACCTGAATGTCTACTTTCCCACTCCCTGTTCCTTTGTGTGCCGATTGGCACACCCTGTCCATGACCACTGTCATGTTTTCGACTGAAGGCCTGGTACTGGTCAAGATAGGGACTGGACCCCTGCATGACAGTCCAGTGATAAAGTACACATATGATACTTCGAGCTCAAGTACCTGGTATCTAAGTTTTAACTTCTCCTCATCCTCATCCCAAATGCTGATTAGATGTTGCAGTAGTTTGGGCTGAGCCCGGAGACATGGCGTTAGGAAGAATTTTTTCAGCCCGCAATTCTGGAGAGAATTCACACAATGCTCATTTCCCATTTCCAATTATTCTTCCTCTCTATTCTCTCTCTCTTTCCATTCAATTACCATTATTTTGTTGGATACCTGAATCAAATCAAACATAGGAACATTATAAAACTCCTTTGGTTTTCAAAATTGCATTTCATTGGTTATTTTTTGAGAATTTTTAGCCAGATTTTGCGTTGCTCTGTTGGTGCAGCTGTCTGGCTAAGAGTCGCCAGCCACACCAACTGGTGTGGTCTCTGTGTAAAATAGAGTGAATTGGCGTGGTTCCATGCCTGGAACCCGTGCCTACTGCGAAGCCCTAAAAATTAAAAATCCCTCCCTAATAGACCTCAAACCATGATTAAATACAGTGAAATGTACCTTAAAAAATGGACAAAGAGGTCAGCTCTTACCTGAACCAGATGGAAGTCGATTTGGTCCACTGGATTGGTCACACTCGTTGCCTGAAGATCGAAGCACAAAAGGGAAACTGTTACTCTAAAAAGAGGTAAAAAGTGAAAAGTAAATATTTTTTACCACTGTTGGTCTTTTATAGCTTTTAAAAGTCCTAAATGGGTTTTAAACATTTTTTTCGATATATTTTTCTCATTTATTTTCATCGAATATGTTTTACACACGCCTTTTTGTGCAGAAACAGGTTTTCCACATGATTTTGACGAAGAGATGAGTTGTATTTTATACTTTTTCGGACTCGGTAAAAACACAAAAAAGTCACTACTGGAGTCACCTTTCATCTCTTTTTTGACTCTCTAAAACTGAAAATATTGCCGAGTCGCTTTTCGTTTTGAGCTCGTTAAATTTGCTACAAAATGACATCTACCCAATATATTTTTACCCCTTTTTCGGGCTGGGATATATTATTTACGAAAAATGAATACCATAGCCTATCGCGACTAGGAGGTTCTCTCAAACATAGTTTTCTACCTTTTCGGATCTGTGGGACTCTACAAAAAGGGACTGCTGGATTTTTCTTTTATGTTGTCTTTTCAAACTCTCTAAACATGAAAAGACACCAAGTTATTCCTTTGTCAGACTTGTCAAAAACTGATGACATCGGACTCGATCGTAATGACGTTACTCGAGTTCCTCCTTCCTAGGGCTCGTAAAATGTACTAGGATGGATTTGTCTGAAGGAAAAAATTATATCACAAGCACATGCTATCCCCTTCAAGCTTGTTTCCAAAAATAATTGGGGTACTCACCAGAAATGGTGGGGGAAAATGGAACCAATATTATAGTCATTTCATCAGTATGTCACTCTTGCACATGGTACTTGTCTATATTCGTGTTGGGTTGGGGACATCTCGTCTCGTTATCTGCTTACCACCATGGGTTTGGGTAATATATTTGGACCACTCATCTGATATTTTCCACATCACCATGACCTCATATCACTTGATGTGAAATACCTCCAAATCCAATGTCGTGCTGCTGATATGTTCAAGATAATTTTTCCTCTGCAGTTTTCAACCTTCCTCTGATTCTCTATCGGTAATGATTCACAAACATCATGTTCCTCTATCTCATGTCGATGATGTGGGAAACATTATGGCCCACCTTCGACCAAGGTCACTTCCTTTTGACTTCAGTTCATTATCCAGGAAGTTGGTCTAGAGACTCCCTTCAGGTACCTTGGAGCCTTCGATCGGATGATTCTGTGGGTGTTCGACGCCAAATCACTATTCACATTCCATGGATTGTACCTCTTGTACCTTGAGGGCCATCATCATTATTGGTGGTTCCTCTCGCATCTGTTAATGGCTTTCATTATTGGTTGGTAATCATATGACGTTTGTGCATGTTCGACTTCAGCTCACATATTCGCATGCTCGAACTTGTACTCTGTTCGAGTCAAGATGGAGCACAAGACCCTAGATTTTGTCTGATAACATCTAGGCTACAGATTCTTTGTGGATTATTATGATTTATTACATGAATATTTTTGATTGGATGGTTGCGACCATACCTGAGTCTACTTGTTGATCCTTATTTTTCTGGATGGCTGTGTCCATACCTTGGATCGCAGTTTTTCTACACTTTATTATGGATGGCTGCACCCATACCACATATCATGTATCAGAGATATCAGTTGTATTTTTATTTGTAGGTCTTCCGAAAGTAGTGTTTTTCAGTTGGACACGTTCTCATAAATCATTTCACCCCTCCCTCTCTCTCGGACCTCATGCTTTAGGGGGCATCTGTTACACAACATTTTTTCACCATCCCTGCAATCCCTCGTCCCGTACATTGGAGGACTATTCCCATGACGTGTGAACAGTAAAATTTCCTGAAAACACCTTGATGGCATCCTTATGCATAAGGGCAAGAGTTCTCCTCAAGAAAATTTCCTCTAAAAAACCCTAAAAACCCATTTTTTGGCATTGGCACGGGTAGCCAGTTCATCCCTCGCGTCAATGGGAAAAATGTACACTAGTGGACGCGCCAACTGCTGCTTTGTCCCTGTGTTTTGCCCATGCCAAGCCTATTAAGGAATGTTTTTTAACAATAGAAGGTGGAATTTTTATTCTAACAACTTCAGAAGGGATCATCAAAAAGGGGTTGGGTTGTTTGCCTCCGGATCTCCCTATTTAGGAAGTGGTTTTCCACCTCTCATGGAACCTTCCTAAGAGATAGGACTCTCCCCCATGATTATAGGGAGCCTAACCTCTCCTTCTCCCTCTATAAAATCCTTCCCTCTCCATTTTATAGCTAGCTAAACTTTTGGGAAGGAAATTATAACTGAGTGACAATCAAGAGCAGAGCTAAGGAGAACCCTGAGAGAGAGATAGTTTTGTCAAATTCTTGACGAGCTTTGTGAGACACGTCTCACTAGAATCATGTCGAAGGAAGATCACAACGTTAGAGCACCAGTTGTAATTTTTCTATGGTATCTTAATATACATGACTCTGCTGTTGGTTCCATGATTGCGTTTGTCCATTATATAATTCAATTTCATTCGTTCCTCTCTGACTGATTGATGGTTATAAAGTGTGGAATATTACGTTTTATTTTTTCTCTGTTTTTTGCATGTGTACAGGTATCTGGATGCATTAAGCTCATGGATCATGACCTGTCTGTCTAGGAACAGAAGCACCACTTCTTCTTCGACAACAACAACGAAGGAATCACGGTAAGCGATCTATCGCGATTATATCTTTTGTAACTAGGAATCAATAGCCATGCTTTGTTTGATTGTTGCTAGACCCACTCTAGGGCTAGTGTGATCGCCTCTGTCCATAGAGGGGATTTACCTCCACAAAAATGGCTTCTAAAATAACATATTATACCAGGGCTCATCCTAATCCACAACCTGATACAATTTTTGATGATCCTGACAGAATTTTAAGAAAACCTAAAAAAGTAGAAAGTCTAGGAAGTAGTAGTTAGTTAATCAAAGAAAATTCACTTCCTAAAGAGTTATCAAGCATACAGGATATTCAATTTGATTTATCATTTGAGCATTCTTTATTTCGAACAAAATCTGAAAACTCAATCTATGATATTGTAACAGACCCTAATTTTATTCAATTTATCGATGCAAAGAAGGAAACTATACAAGTTGATTTAGATCAACAGGTTCTAGACACTTTTGATAAACTTGATGTTTTGACCTCAACATTGACTAAAGATATAGACGAAGCCTACTTTCAATAGTCAATTGAATTAGCCTCCCTAACTGTTATTGAGAATTTGGAGGGCTGGTGTTTAATAAAAATTCTCTTCTTGATAATTACTTGTGAGCTTGCTTATGTTTTTTATTCGTTATCTTGTTTAGTCTTTCATCAAGTCAATTATCAAAATAAATAAGACATAATCTTAGGCTCCTAGAGCTAGGGCAAAAACCTCTCCCTCTTAGAGAGGAAAACCCGCAAATAATTATTCTTATAGATCTTCAAATGACAAGTACCATGACCAAGACTCAGACCCTTGACCTAGATATGCTTCCAAGACATTAATAAAACTTCTTGAATCTTTTCTTTGTCGCCAATCTGCACTATTATGTAGCTAGGAAGGTAAATCTAAAATTTACCTTCCTGAATTTCTCCTACTTTTAAGGTTTCCTTTCTTCTTATGATCTCTATCTATACTTCAACAAACTTTTCCTTGACTAAGATGGCTCTAGAATCCAAAGTTGATATAACTTAGATATATGTACTTTCTCTATAGAATGACTTGCATAGCATCACAATCAAAATCTAAGTTGAACAACTTTCTCATACATCCATAGTGAAGCTTCTTAAAACAATTCGAAAATACACTTAATTTTTCTTTGATTTCCTACCTTTCTCCTATCTGAAGTATGCATTGAAAATTCACATTTACTTCTCCTCTTTTTCTGCAATATACATCAGAACTATTCATAAACCATTTCATATCTATCACAATTAACTTTTGATCTATCTCAATTCACTTCAGACCTATCCACCATTCCATTCATTATTATCCACAATTCTCTTCAAACCTGTCTGCCATTCAATTCAAATGTATCTGCAATTCTCTTAAAACCTATCCTCCATTCAATTTAGACTTATCCTCAATTCACTTCAGAAATGTCCTTAATTCAATTCATACTTATTTGCAATTCATTTGAGATCTTTCCGCAAGTCCATTCATGCTTATCCGCTTCAGACTTGTCCGTAATTCTGTCTCTACGTTCACTGAAAAACTGTTTTTCAAATGATCCATAGGATTAATTCTATATATACATGATTGTTCCAGCTATTAGGCTAACCATCCAGCTAAGTATGAGGCCAACTAGTCCACTGTGAAATAGGATGACATGAAGTGAGATTTCTTCAGTATTTAATGTTGTAACCTCCACTGTAAATACAACTTGTATATCATCGTTGATTGAGGGTAGTTGTGAGCTAGACTTCTAGCCTAGATTGAGGGCTTGTTAGGTGTCCTTATTCCACAAGGTCTTGGAGCATACATGACACTTAATTACATTTTATATCTAGATGACACAAAACCTAATGGACATCAAGAAGAAGTCCATCTACATAATAAATATTTCTCATGAAATACATGAAGCAATTACAACATAAATACATTTTATTATTTCGACTTTTTCTTTTCATAATCACATAGTCAACATGAAGACCAACCTAGTTAAAATTTTCAACACTCCTTCTTAAATAAGGAGGTATCCATACAGGTACATGGTTACTTTCAAATTGAATGATCTCATAAGAAGAATCAGATTGGTAATCGCATATGTATAGCATCATATCAACCAACATTGTCGTAGTGTAAGGTATTGAATAACATCCCCATCTCTCAATGAGACAATGGGCTACAATATTGGTGAGACACTTGACTAATAGACACCATAGTCATTGTCTCTCCAAGGTACATACCCCACCTAGGTGTTCCCAGAGTATGACCTTCTTGGACTATTCTTCTCTTGGGTAGCCAACCCTCAAATAATATCGATCCATGACTACTCTTATCTTGAATTCCCTATCTCATTCTCAAAGAGTATCGAATGCCAAATGATTACCCAATCCTCCATTTTGTCTTCCAGGTGAATACCAGAATGATGTGTCTATCCATTCTCTTCACATAGCCTTCACTAAGACTTACAAATGTTAGTCTTGGTCTAGCTCATGACACATGTAATAGAGAATCACATACGTCACTCCCTCTTAACACAGGAAGGACATATTTCAAGTTTTTTCCAAGCAAGAAACTTACCATGAGGCTCCTCATCAACCAGGGTCCTTCAACAACAATCCAGCTACTCATGAAGAGTTCCTCTCCTCGATGTCATGGATTTCAATATTGAGGAATCTTCAACTCTTGGCTTCATAGGGAACAGATCATCCATCACTTTCAGTCACGAGTCATGTCCACTATCATAAAGTGATTCATCAGTATTCATCATCTGGTCCACCGTTATGCCATGATGCTTTCCTTTGAATCATCCCCAAGGATCATGATTCCTTTCTTATGATTAGCAGCCCTACATAAATTCATCTAGATAAAAATATACATATGAAATTTTAGAACAAAATTTACCTTAGTGATGTTCTTTCACCATGACATCTTCCTATAGGCATCGACATCCTTTATACAGATTGATGCATCTCCTAATGATATGTTTTTTCAAGGGTCTTCTTATTTACTAGACTTCTATCAGAGTCTACATATCTTCCCAGGAGATATCCAAGTCAAATATTTTGGGCTTATGGATGATAACTACCTCTTGACATGGTTGCACTTCATGATCTCTTCCTTTCTGCACATTCTCCATTCCCAGGAACTTACAACCTTTCTAGTTTATCATTCATATACAACCACCTCATATTCCATGAGGACATATTATGCTGATTTAATTTTTCTATGCACTGAGAGATACTCCTCCATAGATCATACTTCTAAATACAAAAGTTCATTACTTGCAACCATATGACTTCACAGCATCCATTGTTAGCATATAAATATATACATACCTCATACCCTTTTTTCCTTGAGTCATCCTATAGAAATTTCTCAAGAATGAAGAGCTTCATTCTCTTGGAATGCTCCATCAATATCCCAAAAATCTGTTTCCATGATGACCCTTGCTCTTGATGACTTCTTTCCATTAGTGATGTTATTAGAGAGTTTTTCCTGGAGCTGATTCACTAGGAGATCCTACCATGCTTTCATCAGGGTGCTACACTGCTTCCTATCATATAACCAACAAAAATTACTTAAAGGAGAAGATGATCTCAATAGTAGTGGAGATCCCTTGCTTCTTCTTTCTTATCAGGTTCTTTCCTCATTTTAGAGACATCGGCTTCCTTTCTATTTCTCTTGTCCTTTTTCAAATTAAGTATAGTTTCTATTTTAATGCCTAAGTTCATCAAATCCAAGGCATCGTGCTTCATCCATATTTCTTATTTTTTTCTGAGGACCAAAACTTACCAAATCTTCCTTTCTTCCTGGACATGGCTGCAAAGGCTTGATTCCTTCACTTGATCCTATAAAAGCTTTGGCTTTCAATATTGTTTCCTCTATTTACATATAGATCCTAAATCATGGAATGGTGTGACTTCTATCCTCCTGTATAATCTTGAAGTGAAATTTCCCCATTCTTCTCATAGAGATTTTAGCACCACTATAGTCTTCTCCTAGTTCCTGTAGTTGATCAGAGAGATTTTTTCTCCTGTAATACTCACAGAGAATAAAATCACTAATTTCTTATATACTCTGTTTGATGATTTTAGATTTGGTACATCGGAGATGATAGATTATTTTATGGATTCTATAATAATCCTTTGGGTTCTTACATCTCCCTTCATGAATTTGGAATGAAATTATTGTCCTTGTCTTCTATGGAAAGTTTGAAACCCCAAACAAATTTTTTCTTGAAGATGGTTGAATCTTCCTTTGAATGGTGATTGATGAGGATATTCTGTTGCCTCCTTGAAAGATCAAGGATGATAGGTAAATTTCCTTGAATATTTTGATGGAAATACTTTGAGATAGCAATGATCTGTTGGCATATTTAAGATGGTTCTATGATACTGTCTTATTTCTTTCATTATGGAAGACTAACCTTTCTTCTAATCAAATCCTTGCTTATGATGCCATCCATGAAATCTGATCCTTGAGTGTCTCTATGCCATTTCTAGCACCTTAGCTCTAATACCATGTTGAGAATTTGGAGGGCTGTTGTTTAATATAATTTCTCTTCTTGATAATTACTTGTGAGCTTGCTTATGTGATTTATTTGTTATCTTGTTTAGTCTTTCATCAAGTCAATTATCAAAATAAATAAGACACAAACTTAGGCTCCTAGAGCCAGGGAAAAAACCTCTCCCTCTTGAAGAGGAAAACCTGCAAAAAATTCTTCTTATAGATCTTCAAATGACAAGTACCATAACCAAGACTCAGACCCTTGACCTAGATATGCTTCAAAGACCTTGATACAACCTCTTGAATCTTTTATTCGTCACCAATATGCACTATTATGTAATTATAAAGGTAAATATAAAATTTACCTTCCTCACTTTCTCCTACTTTTAAGGTTGCCTTTCTTCTTATGATCTCTATCTATACTTCAACAAACTCTTCCTTGACTGAGATAGCTCTATAATATGAAGTTGATATAACTTAGATATATGTAATTGTTCTATAGAATGAATTGCATAGTGTCACAGTAAAAATATACATTTAACATATTTCTCATACATCTGTAGTGAATCTTCTTAAAACAATTCACAAATACACTTAATTTTTCTTTGATTTCCTACCTTGCTCCTGTCTGAAGTACGCATTGAAACTTTACATTTCCTTCTCCTCTTTTTCCACAATATACCTCAGAACTATTCGTAATCCATTTAAGATCTATCACAATTCACTTCTGATATATCGTAATTCACTTTAGACCTTTATACCATTTAATTCAGATTTATCTACAATTCTCTTCAAACCTATCCGTGTAATGTTCCCAATTGGGGAAATAAGAAATATTTGACAAAAAAATGGTTATGAAGCATCAAATAATGTTATAAAAGATTTTAAATAACAAATCCTTCAGTTTATATAACAACATCAACCTTATACAACGTTTTATGGGAAAAAAGGTGGGGAAAAGTGATGATTTTGGCCCTAAAATGTGTATATTCAGATATCTATGTGAAACTAATGGTGGGAAGCGGTTGGATATTATATATGAGGTCTAGAGGGACTTATTCTCCGAATTTAAGCTTAAAAAAAGGATTCTAGCTTAGTTAAACATCTCCTCCATCCCAAACTAGGCCTTAAAACCCTGATTTCCCAAGACTTGGAGTATGCAGAATTTTCAGAAGCATAGAGAGCGTATTTTCTGAAACATTTTCTGCAATAAATGAATTAATAGGTCTGATATACAACTTATATCAATCACAAAGCAAAAAAATGGAATTTTAAACACTTATACATTAGAAACAAGACTCCAAGCAACATTTCTGCCAAAATGCATGAAATAAGAAATACTGTACAAAATAACGCAGTTACTGCAAATATGTATTAATATTGTCTGAATAAATCATATAATGGCTGAATAATACATAAATAGGGCTGAAGGCCTCTCTAACCAAACTCTCGGAGGGGAATAAGCACCTCCTTTTCAAGAAATAACACAAAGTCAAAGGATGCAACACTGTTGTTACTGCCTTTGCATGAAGGACACATTTTTTGAAGATGAATGTGCTGTAGCTGAATGTAGATGAATGGACTCAAGCCAAATACAGAAATGAATCTCAAATCCTTCTCTCTTGATCCCTTAATCAAGCTGATCCAAAGAGAGGATGGAATTCCCACACAGGAATTCTTTGCACTAAGTAGTGCAGCAACTCCGGCTAAATAGCTGAAGTATGCAATTGGTCTCTAGACCAAGAAATATTAATACATGAATGAATTCCCTTTTATTCTATGCCATCCTTTTATTTTGGGTGAGTTTTCTCACCTTAGGTCCCACGTCTTAGGGTTTCCATCTTCATTTGAATCTCTTCCCTCCAAAACTGTGTTGTCTTCTTAGGAAAGCTACTCCTCCTTAGGTTGCGCTGGTTGACTTGGTCAACTTGACCTTGTCCTCATACAATTGGCCCTTTTCACACTATGAGGTGAAAAATAAGCTGCTCAAAGGTTCCCTTTTACATTAGGAAGGGTTTATTCATGTTAAGAGGCCTCCTCTTCCTTTTTATTCCCCTACTATACAATATGAGAAAAAATTAATGTTCCAATTTATTCATGAAATTTTTGGAAAATTACAGTCCTCCCCTCCCAAATGTTTCTTGTCCTCAAGCAACTGAAAGGATAGAACTGAGTGAATCTTCTTACCTCCTCTGGTAGCATCAGCATATGATGTAATCCTCCAAAGAATATGATGCCATATCATCCATGAAACTCCATAGTGCCTCTCCCAAGAATATATACTAGCATTTGGTGAAAAACCCCAAATGAATAATATCATGAGAAGGAAAGTGCTCAAGGAGACAACCATGTGTGGTATAGAGGTCTTCTCAAGGCATGGAGTGCAAGATGCATGGGAAATATTATTCCCTAAAGTGAAACCTCCACCCCCAAGCTATCATCCATATAAAATGAGTCACCCTCCAGTATGGTAACTCATGAAGAATCCCCTCCACCTTCGGCTTCTGAAGTGTAGGTGGGCTGAATGACTGGACATGATAGGAAAGAATGCTTATCCCACGCTGTCCTCCTCCCCACTCAAGATAAGTGATGAGGGTATACTGATCTTGGGCTGCAACATGAGTTCCCTCCCATAGCAAGAAAGAAGTTAGACCTCCAAAGGTCTCTCTCCCAGCGTTGTGCATAAAGTTGGCCCAATCCATCACACACATAATGGATAGGAAATCACTATGACATGAAAACCCATCCATCTCATGTCTCTCCTCATTCAATAACAAATTTGTTGCTATAGAGGCCATGACTCCTTCCATATTCCCCTTAGAACATGCATTGCAGAAAATATGGAAGTTTTCTCCCAACAAGGACACATCCTTATGTGTCACTCCCTTAATCATTCTCCCCATAAGGATAATAGAAACATCAGTAAAAGAGAACATAATCATAAATAATATGGGGAAAGTACTGAAGGTCTCATGGTTTTCAACAGTGTACCAACAGTCTCCCAAGTGGTCACAGCGCAGTTTGCCAAACTACTTCTTGAAGAAGTGATAGGGCAAGTTGTCTTCTAGTTCATGGGAAATAATGCATGCTCTTACATTTGATAATGCATAGTAGGTGGCTGAATATATAAGCTGAAAATGCATGGAAATAAACACTTGCCCATGGCCATATGAGAGATGGTTGTCTCCATCACATAGTCTGGCCGAAAACATTCCTTTCAAAATGAATGGCACATTATTGCCATATGGAATCCAAATCAGAAAATTTCTGAAGGTCTTGTGCATGTTTGGATGATACATATGGTATCTATGGTGGATACAACGCAGCCTTCTCAACTACTAATTTAGAACATCATGTGGAAATTTGTCCTCCAAATAATTTTCAGCTACATATGTTAGCTCATCTACTTTGAAGTCGTAAGCTGCGGTATATACCAGCTGTACATAATCAAAACAACAACATACTTTCCCAAAGTCATGTTTAGATGGGCTGCTCATGTTACAAATATTGGTCCTAAAGTGACCACAAAACCCACAAATACTCTTGCCCCTTTGTGGAGCAATGCATTATTCATATATGGTGAGAAAATACAAATGATCAATGGAGTAATCAACAAGTACAGAAATGTATTTCATACCATGCATGGTGAGTAAGCTAAAAGTGAGGTCCATGAATGAGTCCTCCCATGAGAATATTCTCATAAAAATCTGCAAGGACAGAGGATGCATACTCCCTTTTGAACACTCCATCAATAAAGACATACTCCCAAGTGACAACGATGTAGGCCTTAGTGATAAGTCTCTAATCACCCCATGACTTCTTCCCTTGACATTCCACATGCCAAAGCCATCCACCATTATGCTGCTATGTGAGAGAATCTTCTTCCCATGTGGAAGCCTCGCCTTGTCCTCCAATGCTGAAGGGTAGCCTCTTTGCATCTTGAATGTGCCTTCCTTATTTCTGGAAATGTCATGATAAGTATGGGAAAAATTCTGCCCATACTCTCCCAAGTGTAACCATAGCAACAAAAGAATTTTTTGCCTCCTCATACTTACATCATACCCATCAAATGATGACAACATAGTGATTGACATGCATATCATATCAACACCATGTATACATACTTCTTACTACCTTGTGATGCAAGTATCCTGCCAAGTTCCTTTCCTCCACACACCCTTTGGAAAAAGATGTGTCAAATGTTGGCCAAACTCTTTTAGGAGGAGCCAATGGAGCCTTGCATCTTGCTACTCTGTGTCATAAATTTGAAAGTGGCTCACCAACCTCTTTCACTCCATCCACATCCACTCAACTCCTTATGGATGTCTCATCTTATCTCCTTTCTTGGTGTCCTCACAATGAAGACTACATTTTCCCAAAGCAGATTTTTATTTTCTTTGCATTTCATGATATGTTGAAATGCATCTTCTTGGAGATCCCTTAGAGGAAATCTAATGTCCATAACCATCTTGAACCCATAAGGATCTGAATGTAAATAAGGAAAACCCTCCTTACTACTATCTCTTGACAGCATTGTAACCCTCCTCTGGGGTGTTTTGGCTATCTCATGCAGCAACTCCCGAAGGAGCATTTGGTTCTGCATGTATTCGTTTGGAGCAAGGTTCACTCCATCCTCCAAGAACCCATACTTCAACCTCAAGGGTTGTGTGTAACTTATCATAGATGCATGAGGTTGGTGGTTCAAATATCCCTGGAACCCTCCAAGCTTTCACAGCACAGTGTAGTCCTGCTGCTCTACCTCAGCAGTACTATTTGATCCTGGGCCATATGCAAACAAATTTCCAAACCCTTCCATAAAATTTTCTGAAATGTTGAGATATGGAAACTGATGCATACCCTTGTGAGCCTTTGGGACATCTTCTATGGCTTCAAGATGTCCCCTCTCCAATATGTTGGCTGATCCAACTGCTGGTGTAGATGGTTGCTCTCTCAAGGTCATGGCAGTGTTGGTACTTGCCTCTTCCCCTGGTGGTGTGGGTCTTCTTTCTTCTCTCAGTTGAATAAACTGAGGAGAATCCAGGGTTTCTTTGAAAGCCCTAGGTTGGTACTTGTATTCTGCCAAATACCCACTCATATTTGCATGCTCTAAGTGGTATCCTTGTTCTTAACTTCCTGTACAAGAACAGGAAGTACATGCATCTACCTTTTCTTCTTGAAACCCTCTAGAGGTCTCACCGCAATTTTCTCCTCCTTGAAACCCTCTTGGAGTTTCACTACATTTCTCTTCTCCTATATTCTTGGATCTGAATATGGATGAGAGTAAAATCATCCTCTCCATTTTTTTTACCTTGCTTGAAGCCACCACTGAAGAAACCCTTTGATGGAAATATGTACAATGCTATTTCAGAGATGGACTGAGTGGGCATTTACCGGATATGTCACCTCTAAGGAGAGGATGAGATATAGAGTCTATTTGGCCCCTCCTTAGGCTCTTTATATAGCTATGTAAATATTCCTCCTTCATGGATTCAATACTTTGGCATGAAGCCACAGGCTGAGCCAAAGATCTTGCTCTGATACCACTGTAATGTTCCAAATTGGGGAAATAACAAATATTTGACAAAAAAATGGTTATGCAGCATCAAATAATGTCATAAAATATTTTCAATAACAAATTATTCAGTTTATATAACAACATCAACCTTATACAACATTTTATGGGCAAAAAGGTGGGGAAAAGTGATGATTTTGGCCCTAAAATGTGTATATTTAGATATCTGCATGAAAATAAGGGTGGGAAGCGGTTGGATATGATATATTAGGTCAAGAGGGACCTATTCTCCTAATTTCAGCTTAAAAAAATGATTCTAGATTAGTTAAACATCTCCTCCTTCCCAAACTAGGCTTTAGAACCTTGATTTCCCAAGACTTGGAGTATGCAGAATTTTCTGAAGCATAAAGAGCGTATTTTCTGAAAGTTTTTCTGAAAAAAAAGAATTAATATGTATAATATACAACTTATATCAATCACACAACAAACAAATGGAATTTTAAACACTTATACAGTAGAAACAAGACTCCCAACATTTCCGGCAAAATGCATGAAATAAGCAATACTGCACAAAATAACATATTTGTTGCAAATATATATTAATATTGAATGAATAAATCATATAATGGCTGAATAATATATAAATAGGGCCAAAGGCCTCTCTAACCAAACTGTCGGAGGGGAATAAGCACCTCCTCTTCAAGAAATAACACAAAGTCAAAGGATGCAACACTGCTGTTAATTCCTTTGCATGAAGGAAGCATTTTATGAAGATGAATGTGCTGTAGCTGAATCTAGATGAATGGCCTCAAACCAAATACAGAAATGAAGCTCAAATCCTTCTCTCTTGATCCCTTAAGCAAGCTGATCCAAAGAGAGGATGGAATTCCCGCACGGGAATTCTTTGCACTAAGCAGTGCAACAACTCCAGCTAAACAGTTGAAGTATGAAATTGGTCTCTAGACCAAGAAATCTAAATACATGAATGAATTCCCTTTGATTCTATGCCCTCCTTTTATTTTTGGTGAGTCTCCTCACCTTGGGTCCCACCTCTTAGGGTTTCCATCTTCATTTGAATCTCTTCCCTCCAAAACTGTGTTGTCTTCTTAGGCAAGCTACTCCTCCTCAGGCTGCACTGGTTGACTTGGTCAAATTGACCTTGTCCTCATACAATTGGCCCTTTTCACACTAGGAGGTGCAAAATAAGCTGCTCAAAGGTTCCCTTTTACATTAGGAAGGGTTTTATTCATGTTAAGAGGCCTCCTCTTCCTTTTTATTCCCCTACTATACAATATGAGAAAAAATAATGTTCCAATTTATTCATGAAAATTTTGGAACATTACAATCCGCCATTCAATTTAGATTTATCTGCAATTCTCTTCAAACCTGTCCTCCATTCAATTTAGACTTATCCACAATTCACTTCAAACCTGTCCTTAATTCAATTCATACTTATCTGCAATTTGTTTCATATCTGTCTGCAATTCCATTCATACATATCTGCTTCAAACCTGTCCATAATTTTGTCTCTATGTTCACCAAAAAACTTGCTTTCAAATGATTCGTAGGATTAAGTATATATATACGTGATTGTTCCAACTATTAGGCCGACCATCTAGATGAGTATGAGGTCGCCTAGTCCACTGTTAAATAGGACGACATGAAGTGAGATTTCTTCAATATTTAATGTGGTAACCTCCACTGTAATTACAACCTGTCTATCATCGTTGATTAAGGGCAGCTGTGAGCTAGACTTCCAGCCTAGATTGAGGGCTTGTTAGGTGTCCTTCTTCCACAAGGTCTTGGAGCATATATGACACTTATTTACATTTTATATCTAGATGACACAAAACCTAATGGACATCAAGAAGAATTCCATCCACATAATAAGTATTTCTCATGAAATACATGAAGCAATTACAACATAAATACATTTTATTATTTTGACTTTTTATTTTCATATTAACATAATCAACATGAAGATCAACCTAGTTACACTTTTCAACAACTGTTGCTACCCCTAAGTGTTCTAAAATATCTTCAGAAACTGTAAATACAACCTTATTTAGTAAAACCTCATCTATAATATTCACCATAGTTCATTCGATAGAACCATTCATACCTAAACTTCCTCTCTAGCCCAGCATTTCAATTTCATCTTCAAGCATTCCAAGTTCATCTTCAAGTGTTCTAAGTTCATCTTCAAGCACTTGAAGTTCATCTCCAAGCACTTCAAGTTCATCTTCAAGCACCACTACTTTACTCCTAGTCAAGCTAGAATCTTAGCCATGGAAGCCAGATATGCCCCTTTGGCCTTACAAGCCCATTTACATGCCATGCCACAATATTACCAGAGTAAAAAAATTTAATTTGATGGTACTGGTCAGTATATTTCTCAACAACATGTAAATAAAATGACATATTATTTTGAATTGCATGAAGTTGATGAGGATGATGTACAAATGAGATTATTTGCACAAACATTAGTAGGAGATGTAAAAAAAAATGGTTTAAATCTTTACTTGCTAACCATATTGTTGATTTAGTTGCTTTCCACCAATTGTTTATTAATATATGGGAAATAAAGAAAAACCATTTATAGATATTGTATGAATATGAAAACATTAGGAGATCTACTAATGAATCTATTCAGGATTACTGTACTAGGTTTAACAACATTTACAATGCAATTCTAGTGAATATCAGAACTCCACCAGACTTTTCCCTAATCAAATTTCCAGATGGTTTTTATGTTGACTTGTCCTATCAATTAAGAGAAAGAAACCCTGCAACTTTATAACAGATGCAAAGTGATGCAATTAGTGCAGAAGCTAAATTATTAGATAAAAGAGCTATGATGAGGAATGAAAGGAGAGTGAACATTAAGGAAGAACCATCCACGTCAGATGTTAAGATAGATAGTTTAGCTAAAAGTGTCCAAATACTAATGGATAGACTAGAGAACATGGAAAGAAAACCTCAGTGGGAAAATCAACAAGGTCCCCAAATTAGAAACCCAAAATTTAGCAAAAATCCTAATACTAGTAAATTTAGAGAAGTTGTACCTCATCAATAGATTAGACCACCTTTACAAGAAAACTATGTTGAAAGTTCACAACAAAATGATGAAGACTAGGAGACCCAGATAAACTTGATGGGAGTAAATAATGAAAATATTTTTTTTCTTACCCAAGAAGAACAAGAATTATACATGTTACAACAATTACAGTTAGAACATGGAGAGTCCATTGATTATAAACAAGCCTATGAATCTTCTATCTACGAAGTTCATAAACAATATAGCCTAAGAAGAAAAAAGAACACAAAAGTTCCTACTAAGAAATCAGTTCAAACCCAAACCTAGAAAATAGTAGAAGCTCCTATGACCAAAACTCTACAAATTCTCCCTAGAGAAACTCAGAATACTTCCAGTTTGAAGATTGTAGATATAAATTCAACTGCTACTCAAAAGGTTCCAGACAAGAAAGTTGAAAATAAAACAGTAGATACACAAACTGAATTACCAACTGTTGATAAAAAAGACAAAAACACACAAACCAAAATTGGTAAATATGAAATCATTCAATTAGGAAAAACTCAAATCCCATTTAATATCCAAATTGAGATAGCCAAATTGAAAATACCAATTCCTTTAATAGAGCTGGTGAAAAATGATTCATACAGGGCACAAATCACTGAAACACTAAACATGGGTGAAGGCGAAGATGTTGTAAACCTCAATGATGATCAACCTAAGCTATTATTCGGTCTAGAGGTAAATGACAAACATCAACAAGGGGGTGTCCCTCCATTCTACATTATCTTAATCATTCATGATATAATCTTACATAATGATATGTTAGATTCAGGAGCATCTCATAACGTAATGCCTAAAGCAGTCATGGAAAAATTAAACTTAGACATCACTACACCATACAAATACTTTTATCCTTTGATTCTAGTCAATTTAAATGCCTTGGCCTAATAAAATACCTGTGTGTAACTCTAGTCCAATGCCTAGCAAAGAGTATTTTTATGGACATAGTAGTTGTTGATATCCCTCCCAAATATGGTATGTTACTACCTCGGTCATGGGGAGAAAAGTTACAGGGGTCACTGCAATTAGACATGTCATATGCTACCATTTATGTATTTGGTTAGAAAAGGAAGATTTATAGAGAAACTTTGATTAAATATATGGTAAGTAGTTTAGAAAGACCACATAATTATCCTATATATTCATTGCATTCTGATCTGGAATCATTTATCTTATGTACTTCAGACAATGACAAAGATAAAATCACAACTGTAGAAGAGAAACAAAAAGAAATTGAAAACATAAATCATGAGTCTATGTGGCATTTATATTTTGATAGCTCTGCAAATATATTAGGAGCAGGAGCTGCAGTATGGATCTATAATTTTGAAAAGGATCATTCAGAAGGACATGCTTTTAGATTAAATTTCAAATGCACTAATAACATGGCAAAATACAAAGCATTAGTGCTAGGTCTTCAAATTATAAGAAAACTTGGAGCCAGAATATTTTTCATCATGGGAGACTCAGAAATCATCATAAAGCAAATCAAGGGAGAGTATCTTGTTAATAATCCTAGACTTAGCTAATACAGAGAAACCATCCTAAACTTGATAAATTGTTTTCTCAAGACTGACTTTGTTGTTATTCCAAGAAAGCAGAATATGCAAGCACATAGTTTGGCCACTTTTTCCAGCACATACATGTTACCCTTTCATCCAAATCATCACTACACATTTGAGGTAAGACATAGACCTATCATACCTGATAATTTGAAGTATTGGAAAATCTTTTCACAGGACTCACAAATTTATAATTTCATGAATTCTGAGGGAGAATTTCAAAACTATAATATAGACACATATTGTACATTAGATTATACCATAAATAAATAATTATATGTAAATGATGTAGATAAAATAGAACCAACTAGATTCACTAAAGTAGAAATATAAAAATTAGAAACAGTAGAAATTGAGGAATTAATCAATGATGAATCAGAAGTTTTAAACCTCAAAGACAAAAAATTTCCTAAGGGATTCGCCCTACTATAAGACCTCTTTGACTCCAATGATGTAGCTATAAAACCTAAAATGGAGCCTCTAAGGTTAGATATATAAGAATGTAATATAGGAACAAAGGAAAATCCCAAGCTTATCAAGATATCTAAGAAATTACCTCCAAAAGAAAAGTTGAACTACATTAGCTTGTTTAAAGAGTTCCAAGATATCTTTTCCTGGAGTTATGAGGACCTCAAGCCTTATGGTACCAACGTTATCCAACATAAGATACCAATTAAAGAAAATCATAAGCCCTTTAAATAAAAGCTAAGGAGAATTAACCCTACTATTGTGCCATTAATAGAAAAATAAGTAAAAAGGATGTATGCCACACAAATCATAGCACCCATTAGATATTCTGATTGGGTCTCTAATTTAGTCCCCACTAGAAAGAAAACAGGAGAAATCAAACTCAGTGTTGATTTCAGAAACTCAAAAATTTATCACTGAAGGATAACTATCCCCTACCTAAAATGGACCACATTCTATAGAGGGTAGTTGGGTCATCCAGAATTTCATTACTTGATGGATTTTCTGGAACAACCAAATCATTTTCCAACCTGAAGATCAAGAAAATACTGCATTTACCACTCCCTGGGTAAATTTCATGTTGGAGCTACATTCCAAAGAGCTACTTGAAAATTCCCTTTGGACTGATGAATGTTGGAGCTACATTCCAAACAGCTATGGACATAGACTTTGCAAAGGAAATCCATGGATTTCTAGTTATTTACCTAGATGATATCACAGTATTTTCCAAAATAGATAAGGAACATCTAGATCATATGAGAAGATTATTCATAAAATCCAGAAATTTTGGTATATCCTTAAATCCTAAAATGCCACTTTTTGGATTAGAAGAAGGAAAACTCCTGGGACACATTATTTCAAAAGAGGGCATTAGAATTGATCTAGCTAGAATAGAAGAAATCCTAAATATCAGTCATCCTAGAAATATTAAATATTCATCTCTAACTTAGCAGAATTACTTAGAAATTTGAACAACATGTTAAAGAAGGATTCAATACTTAAGTGGAAAGTAGAGGCTAAGCAGTCTTTTGAAGCAGTCAAAGAAGCCCTTACTAAAACAACTGTCCTCATAAGTCCTAATTTCAAAAAATATTTCATAATTTTTTCATTTTCTTCAGAACACACCATTGCAGTAGTCTTGTTGCGAAATAACGAAGAGGTTTATGAACAACCCATTTCTTTCTTCAATAAATCCTTGAGAGATGCAACACTAAAGTATAATATCATGGAAAAACAAGCACTTGCTTTAGTGAAAGCCATAAAACATTTCAAAGTATACATTTTATACTGTCACATAATAGCATATGTTCCAAACTCAGTTGTAAAGGACATTCTAACTCAGAATGGGCCTGATGGAAAACGAGCCAAATGGATTGCCACAATACTAGAATATGACATTGAAATCAAACCTACAAAATTGATCAAAGGCCAAGGTTTAGCCAAACTTATGGCTGAATCGAACTGTCAGGCCTTAGAAATAAATTTCATTATTGCACTAGATGATCTGAAAGAGATGGCGAATCCACAAATTAGTGAAGTTTTCATAGATTCACCCTAGTATGAAGACATTATATTTGTTTTACTCAACTTACAAGCTCCTCCTGGTTTATCTAGAACTAAAAGTAGATTCTTAAAAATTAAAGAAATAAAATATTGTATCTTAGATAATGTTTTATTTTGGAAATATCATGGTGGCATTCTATTAAATTCTTTATTGAAGGATGAAGCTGACAAATTCATGCATGAATTTCATGCAGGAGATTGTGGAGGACACCTATACTGGAAAAAAATTGCTGACAAAATTTTGAGGGCAGGTTTTTACTGGCCCACTCTTTTTTCATATGTCTGAAAGTATGTGACCTCCTATCACAAATGCCAAATATTTGAAGGGAAGAAGAAATTCTTACCATTACCCCTCAAACGTATCTCAATAGAAATGTCATTTCAACAAAGGGGTTTAGACTTCATAAGTGAAATTCACCAAGCCTCCTCTACCCAACATAAATGGATCTTGACAACCACTGATTACTTTACCAAGTGGATAGAATTCATCCCTTCTAGACAAGCCATAGACTCTGTCATTATGTTGTTTCTTGAGAAAAACATCCTTTCTATATTTGGATGCCCACAAAAGCTCATTACTGGTAATGTTGTTGCCTTCAAATCCAAGAAAATGATAGATTTTTGTAACATATATCATATCACCCTAGGCCATTCCACTGCCTATTATGCTGAAGGTAATGGAATAGCATAATCTTCAAACAAAAGCCTAGTCAACATCATCAAGAAGCTATTAAAAGATAATAAGAAAACCTAGAATAAAAGGTTGGTAAATGCCCTATGGGCAGACATACTAACTACTAATAAATCTATTGGTACATCTTCCTATCAATTAGTATATGGGATGGATGTTGTTTTTCCATCTTCATTAGGAGTGCTAGTGATGAAAATGATTCAAGAGCTACAAGTAGAACCAAATGACATCCAAAGGAGAATAAATTAGATAATTCATTTGCAGCAAACTAGGGAAGAAGTTTATATCAAATCCCAAGTAATTCAAGACAAAATCAAGAAGATATTTGATAAGAAAACTAAAGAAGATGATTTTTTCATAGGTGATCAAGTACTCAAATGGGATTCCAGAAGGGAAGAAAAAGGAAAACATGGGAAATTTGACTTTCTTTGGAAGGGCCCATGCATTATTTATGGTTACAGAGGCAACAATGCATTTTTCTTGAAAGAGCATAAATGGAACAGATCTACCGGGAGAACCAATCAATGGTCGAATGCTGAAGCCCTATTTTTCACCAGAATAACTAGTAGTTCATTTGATTCTATTTTACTCATTGCAAATACCCTAGCAAATTTTAGATTTGAGTGGATCACTATCTTGCAAATTTGAAGCCCGAAGAGAAGGCCCTGAGCTTTAAAAGATATAACATCATATGTTTGAATAAAGGAGATCACAGAAAGCAATTCCAAGGCAAGCAAAGTCAAAGTTCCAAGGCCACTGGATATGGCGTCCCCAAGTGGAGCCACGGTTAGGGTCCTATAATAATAGGGATCATAATTTTGAATTGACTATGTTAAGTATTGTAATATTGTTCATACCTTTTCTTTATGCAAATGTTTTCCCATATTAAAAAAAATGAAAAGAGGGTATGTCCTAAAAAATAATCAAAGGACCAAAAGAAATATAAAAAAAGGTATAAAATATGAACCCCACCAAAAAGAAACAAAAATAAATTCTGAAAATGTTGCACATTCAAATGCCACTACTCTTAGTTTACTTTACTTTTGAAAATGAAATTGTGTGCACCTTGTCAAAAATGCCACAATTCATGATGATCATACAGTTTAATCTTGCTTCATTCATGCCTTTAAATTTCATGTCATGATAGTTACTGAATAAAGATATGACCAAACCATTTAATCTTGGTAGATCAGTAGTTAGGTATAGAATAAAAATGAGCTCATAAGTTTAATCTGAGCCATTGGAGGATATAAGGTTAGAAATAAGTTAGTTTTCTTATCAAAAGAAAATAAAAGGTGAGCAAGCTCAAATGCACCCAGTAAAATCATTAAAAATGTTAGGATAAATAAAGGGTAGGTAGGATACTTTCAAAAGTTATGAAAAGCATCATTTGGTTTATTCCTTATCACTAATATCATTATAACACCTTCCCCTTATGCTAAATCACTCTTTCCTCTCTTGGAAACCATTCCCCCTTGCAAAGTCCCTTTCCCCTTATTCTAAACCTTGTTACCCTCCTAAAAAACCATTTTCCCTCTGAAAATTCCCTTCCCTTTACTAAAAACTCCTTCCCATATACTAACTCTCCCTTTTCATAAAAAGGAAAAAACCTACTTTTCAATAGTTCAGAGAGCTTAATATATAAATTGGGCCCCACTTCCGTTTTAAATTAACCCCCCGTTTAATATATTTCTGGACCTTACCTTGAATTAACCCTTCCACTTTATATATTACCCAACCCCCCTTATTTCATTTTAACATAAACCCCCCTTATTCCCCGACCCATTTTTTATCATTTAAACCTCTGCTTAACCCTTTCCCCGACCCCACTTCCTTCTGAAAATAAGAAAATATGATAGCCGTCTGATCATATCCAATATAATCTAATGGTCCCTGATCCATTTCACATCCCCTGACATTCAAAAGTTTAAAGCTGAGGGGGGGTGTGAAAAGGGTGGTTTTATTCACCCCTTCCTTTGCCACGCAGCGCCCCAGATCTTATCTCACCCCCCATCCTAAAAATGCCAAACCACCTTTCGATGTGTGATAGACCATGTAATAAAACATCAAACCACTTCCGTGCCTTGTGATAAACCACCGTTATTTGAAATAAACCCCCGCGCCATGTGATAATACCCAACGTTAAAAAATAAATAAAACCCCATCCTTTACCGTTATTCTCCTATCCTTGTTCATTTCCAAAAAATTCCAAAAGCCGTCACCAAACCAAGATTGAACCCTGCAACCGCCTGAAGCCTTCTACATACCAAATTCACCATTTTCCAAGTAATCCTAAGTACCTAAAACCATCTAATTTGCTTATTAGCTCAATAATTAAAAAAATTAATGGCTTCCGAGAACATTATGACTATAAACCCTCTTCAACCATCAGTGTTAGATGTCGACCACACCCCTTTGGTCGATATAGACTTCAAAATCAATGATATTGTGACTGATTCCAACCTTTTGGAGTTCCATTGTTGGAGCCATGATAAATTTGTTGATCAGGCAGATGATATTCATTTGTGGGACTCTAACCTGCCCAAATACATATTCCCACAAGCCTATCAGTTCCCAAAACTCATAAAACTATGCCAAATAATCTATCTACCTAATGAAAGAGCTATAGTTACTCCAAACCAAGAAATCCTTTTTACAATCACTACCCAATCCATCGATCAGATGCTACCAGTTCAACCACAACCAAACGGAATAACTTTCTCAATTGAAACCCTTACGTAACTTTACTTAAATCTAGAATTCCCAAAAAGGTTTCAAATATTTCATACTTTCCTCCCTCCATCAGTAGAAAATCCTAAAAATAATCCTCCATACTTAGCTTCCATGTTTTCAGAAAGAACCAGACAAATTGTTACCATGATTTCATGTATTTTAGGATATTTCACTGATGAGCATGTAGATGAATCTATTCTTGGTTTCCTATCCATATTTTTCCTAGGTCAGCCTCTAGCTACAACCTTCAATTTTTCCCAATACCTGGTAGATATTGTTGAGATTCAACAATATGATGAGCTTATTGAAAATGAGTCGCCCTCACTAAGTGGGCCCGCGGGCTGTTTTTGGCGCAAGTCTACTTTTAGACTATGTCTATTATTAGACATGGTGATCACATTTCAGAAGTTGCAGGATGTTGTTTGTGGATGGTTGATCAAGTTGGAAAAATATATGAAATTATAATTTTATAATATTGGGCGAAGTCTATTTATAGATCGTCGATCTAAAAATAGAAGTGTCGATTATTAATAGCTCTTAATAACAATCCGGTAATAAACAAAAACTTATTCTCTTTGAGCACTTAATTTCAATTCATAGATTTGGAAAATTAGTGGGCTGAAGGAATTACACAATTCCTAGGGTTTACTAGTGGTTCATGCATGGAGGAATCAGTTATAACTGAAGTGACAAAGTTATGACAGAGTTGGAAGAGTAGTTCATGAAGTTGTTATTCAGTTTAACTCAGTTAATGGAGTTAAACTCAGTTGAGCTAGTTGTATCTAGTCTAACTGAATGATACACTAGTGAGAGTGGAGTGAATTAATTAGTTAATTAATTCACAAATAATAACTCATGAATCAACTGAACAATACAGTAGTTAACTACAGTACATGTCAGTTCCATTGGAGAGATAGGTCAAAGGGTAAGATGGACTATTTGTTGTGACTATAGTGATGCATTGATTGCACCACACACACATTGGAGTTTCCAATGAGGATTGCACAGTGTAAGAAAGGTATATTCGAATTCATTCAGAGCTATTCTTTGGTAGGGATTGCGCAGTGGAGGCAGGCTAGCAGGTGGCAAGAAATCGGTACATGGATTTGCAGATTTCTTCTGATTAGTGTGTGACGATTGATTGTATTGAGAGCTTGATGTACTAATATTTTTATGAGATTGTTACATGAAATCCATGATACATAATATATGACAGTTGGACTTTTCAGCTTCAGTCTTTCCCATTAAACAATTCGGTTATGTGCGATTGTTTTTATTTTCTTCATGTGTTTGTAAATGAATGTTTAATTTCCGCAAAAGATTAACAGTGGAAGGATTATGTTTTTAGCAAGAAGATAAATATTGTTAGATTAGGAGAATATATGTATATACATGCATCTTGTATATAATTTTTACATGGTATCGAAGCAATGTTAAATCTTGAATATTGCAATTGTGAAGAATTGTTGAGTTTGTGCTGGTGGACAATTTGAATTTGCTGCAGAAAATTCTTGGTGCAACAGTCGAGTATACATTGAAATGTCTTTCAATGGGTTGCGATTGGAGTATGCCCTTGATGGGATCTTGAATTACATATCCTAGAAGGATAGGATGGAGGTGGTGCTGGAGGATAATGGTCTTAAGGAGTTCATCGATAGCGATGTTCCTTAGTCGGGATCTAGCCATGTTGCATTACTTGACGCATGGAAAAAGAAGATAGCAAAGACAAGAAGAATTCTGTTGGAAGGTGTGAAGGACCATATCACTGGGAAAGCCACTCCATTCTTAATGTGGAAGGCTTTGAAAAAAAAAATTCCAAAGCAGCAGCAACAAGAGGAAATTGGCGCTGAAAGACAAGCTCAGAAAAATAAAAATGGAGAAGGGTGACAATATACCAAAATATCTCATGAAGTTTTTCCACTAAAGAGATGAATTGGGAAGTGTGGGGATTACTATTCATGATGAAGAATTGGAGAGCTTGGCTCTCCTTGGGCTTCCGAAGAGTTGGAATAGATACAAAGACTCTCTCAATGGACAGGAGAAACTGCCAGGATGGGAGCGACTTTGGTCGGATCTTGTGCAATAGGAGATAAGGCGAGGTACCAGGGATGGCTCTTCATCGAATAATGATGATGAAGAGAATTTCAATTTGGATACTAAAGCAAGGAAAGGGAAGGGGAATAAATTTTCTTCAAAATCCAATGCTAAAGGCAAGAAGAAAGATTTTTCCAAGGTGAAGTGTTTTCACTGTCATGAACATGGGAATTTCTCCACTAACTACCCACAGAAGAACAAGAACAAGAAGGCTGCTAGAGTTGCAGCTAGAGAGGCCTTAGCCTCGCAATTTGAACTTTATTTCTCTTTGATCACATGCTTGGTTTCAAGCTATATGGGATCAGTGTGTATCTTGATAGTGGTGTGTCTTTCCATATGATGGGAGACAAGGAGTTGTTTAGTGACTTGGAGGAGAAGGACCTTCAAATGCATATAGAGATGGGTGACGATGGTTGATACAGTGTGACCAGAATTGGGACCATTACCTTTGAGAGAGAGTCTGGTAATCCATTCTTTTTGAAATATTTTATGCATGTTCCAGGTCTGAAGAAGAACTTGGTCTCAGTCGCAATGTTGGAAGAAAAAGGTTATGATGTTGTTTTCAGTGAGGGAAAATTTCTCCTTCGACATAAAAAAATGGGTCAAACCAAGAGGATAGGGATTCGAGTTAAGAATATCTACAAGATGGAGGTAGATGGCTGTGCTGCAATGGTGGTAAAAGCAGAAGAAGTGGTGAGTCGAGATGAGGGTGAATTATGGCATAGGAGATTGGGCCATCTTCACCATGGCACTTTGAAGATTTTGTAGCAGATTTATACTGGACTTCCCAAGGGTACTCTTGCGCAGTCAGATCAGTGCAAGGGATGTACTATGGGTAAGTTTTTGAAGACCACCTTTCATGAGAAGGAGAATCGTGCTTCGGTGATCCTGGAGAGAATTCACATAGACGTGTGTGGACCTCTCTCGGTTGCTTCAACAACAAAACATAGGTATTATGTTATATTTGTTGATGACTATTCACGTAGATGTTGGATCTTATTCAAGTAGAAGAAGAGCGAAACATTCTAAAAGTTCTGTGAGTTTAAAGCATTGGTGGAGAAGGAGTTGGGGAAGCAAGTGAAAACTCTATGGAGCGATAATGGTGGTGAATACATCTCGGGTGAATTCAAATAATTCTATAGAAAAGAAGGAATTCAAAAAGAACTCATAGCGCCTCATAACCCATAGCAGAATGGGGTCACTGAGAGGAAGAACAGAATGATCATGGGTGCTTCACGAGTGATGCTGCATGACCAGGGCCTACCAATGCACTTGAGGGAAGAGCATGCAACACTGTGGTTTATGTGCAAAACTATTGTCCTCATAGAGTAATTAGCATGAGTACACCTGAAAAATATTTTACTGGTAAGAAGCTTGATATTTCTCATTTGAAGATTTTTGGCTCATTTGTTTACATTCATGTGACAGAGGATGCCAGGAAGAAGTTGGAGCCAACTGCAGAAGTTGGGATATTTGTGGGGTACACAGAGACACCCCATAATTATCATGTGTATTTTCCAGATAGTCAGATGACTGTGGTGCGATGGGATATAAAATTCAAGAGGTGAAAGCCATGAAGTTGTCTCTTGAGAGGGAGATACACTTGCATTCAGATGAGGAACTTCTTGTTCCCAAAGATGACCCTATAGATGTGGATTAGCCATGGGAGGAGATTCATGGAGTGGAGGAGTCCACTCATGCAGAACCAAACATCAGGCAAGGCAGAAAGTGGACCACAGAAGCTAAGAGACTGAAGCTTGATGCGGCATAGAATGTAGGAGTCCCTACATCACATTGTAGACAGAGACAGTCACCTGACCAATTTACTGGATACATGGCTCTTATGAGCAAGTGTATTATGATAGAGCCATCTTCTTTTGAAGAAGCAGTGCAAGAGCCCACATGGGTAGATGCCATGGTAGAGGACTATGAATCGATTGTCAGGAACAATGCTTGCGAGATTGTTCCAAGGTCGGTGGGTAATCAGTTGTCGGATCAAGATGGATCTACAAGGTAAAGCAAGCTTCTAATGGGAGTGTCAAGAAGTATAAGGCAAGATTTGTTGCCTGGGGTTTCTCACAGATCGAGGGGATTGATTATGAAGAAACCTTTGCACCTCTCGCATGGTATTCTTCCATAAGGACCGTCCTTTCTCTCTTAGCACAGATGGGTTGGCACATTCATTGAAGACTGCATTCATTAATGGGATCATTGAGTGTAATATTCCTACTTAGCCTAAGCTAAGAGGAATATACATTTTTGTCTCATTTCTTGTTGCATGAATAAATGAATAAGGGAGCACATGTAAAACTCCTAAAAAGAATGAATAAATCAATGCCCATATGAACAGGGATAAATCTAGGCCATGTAGCAAATCACTTGTAGGTGTGAAAGGGGTTTGAGCTATGAGACTGGTTCAACCTTGACCAAATCTACAATTTTGTCTAGATGCAATGTACCTCATGGATGGAAAACGCAGTTTTAGATGGAGGCCCCTCATGTGAAAGGATTTAATTCATTGAAGTGGTTTAGGGTTTGAAAAGGAATTCATATTATAAAAGGAAGAGGAGAGCAGTAAGAGAAGGTTGTTGATTACGCATATTTTCTGAGTATCTTGTCTGTTTAGACAAACACCATTCTCTGTTGTTTAGCTGAGAATAGTGTTGCTTAGCACTTGGAAGTTCCTATGCAGGGATCCCACCTCTTCCATTGAGGATTTCTTGGAGGAGTCTTGCTGATTTCATCCACAATCAGGCATTTGGAAAAGCTCACCTTTCAACTATAGCACTGATCCTATTCAGGATTAGGTTTTCCTTACAAGTTGTAGCAAGTGGAGGTCAGATCTGCTAAGATCTAGGCCATTTCAGGCCCTCTTTTCACTGGGAAAGTCTTCTATCCCAAGGGAAAGAGAGTTCTAAACCTTTGGAGATGATATTTCACATCTTGACATTAGCCCAACTCAGTGCTTCAAGATACAACGCAGTTTCCCTTCCAGGACTACGTTATTTTCAGAGGAAGATTTGCAGGGTGTTTTGATCCCCTTTTTGAGTAGAGATCTCTGGTGCTAGGCTTTGCCTTTTAGTTTGGTGATCCATGGATTAGCTTCCTGATCCATGTAATGTATAGATCTGATCTATTTCTAATGTAAAACATCTTCATAAATTTCTGAATAATATTACAAATCTGCTACTTCAAATTCAGATCTACTTTTTGTATTGCATGATTTGGTCAAAACCCCAAAGGGATCTTGTAATAGAGCCTTTCTAGTGTACAAATCTGAGATGGATCTTATATTTTGTACATAGATATGCTCTAGATATTAAGTGTAACATTCAGCTACTGCAGCTCCATAAAATAATGTTGTTAAGCCATTTTAGTGGAGCCGTTAATTCCATTGGGTCCCTATATTACTAGCATAGTCCCTTATTATTGTTAGTGTAACCCCCTTATTGTTATTATTGTACCCTTGTAACCCCATTTTGTTATTATTGTGCCCTTAATTTATTATGGTTAGGTCGGCTAGGATTACATTGTGGCCCACTAGGATTACATTATGGCCCCATGGACTCCTATATATAGAAAGGAGGTTTTGTAAATTGTATCATCCAAGAATTTTTCATTTATGTAATGTATTGGAGGTTTCCCCCTCGAAGTGGCTTATTTCTAAGGCGTTGATATCTCTTTTCTTCTAATTTTGAAGCTGGTTACACAACATTTGGTATCAGAGCTTTGGATTCTAGGGTTTCGCTGCTCCAAACAGGTCATCGTGGAATTTTCGCTATAAATTTTTTTCTACGAAGTTTCAGAAAATTTGGAAATTTTAGAATGCTGGCTTAAATCTGACGTGTCTAAATACATCCTACAACGGTTGCCAATATTTCTTGGAATATCTATGTCTGATGGAATAACTTTTTGATATAAACAGGTCATCATTGGAATTTTCTTACTATAATCATTTCTCGAAGGTTCAAAATCAATTATAGTCACATTTGATATCGAGAAATTCGTCAAAAAGGTTCAGAGCTTGGAAATGTCTTTTGGAGATATGATCTGTGGAAGGTGAGTGCCTTTTCAGGCTCCTGAATTTCATCACAAAGAGGTGATCGTGGGAAAAGTTTAATAACTCTCTACGAAGATTGGATTGGAGTAAGTAGAGTGAATTACCACTGGTAAGCCTTTAGTTTCTTCGCTATCAATTTCAGAGACAAAGGACAAAACAGTGACACGAGGAAAGTCGTACAAGTTCGCTCTACTGAACCAGTCCAGAATTAGGTCATTGTGGGAGATTGGACACAACTTTGTCTTGGAGAATCAAAATCAGGTCAGACCTGTGGCATTTGAAAGAAGCTTCAGAGGGCTACTACAAGGCTGAATTTCAGATATCGAAGATTTTCAATTACAGAGATAATTCAATTTCAATATCGATCTCCTAAAAGATAGTAAAAGGTGTGTATTTTTTTTTTCCGAATTGCATAAGTCTTGTTTGAAGAATCAAGTTGAATTGATTCCAAAGGAATATTTTAGAATAGATATCAATATTGGATTCTAAAATGGCCCCTAAAAATAATTCAACACCCATTAAGCCTTCAGAAGGCTCTACTATGACTCATGAAGATGAAGAATGGCAACATGACATATCAAAATTACAAGAGCAAATTTCTCTCTCGCAAAGAACAACAAAAAATGAAATGGAAGTTTTGAAGAAAGGTGTGGAAACTAAGATGGATGGTTTGAAGAAAGGCGTGGAAGCTAAGATGATTGGTTTGGAAGCTAAGATGGATGGCATGGAAGTGGGCATAGAAGCTAAGATGGATGACATAAAAGACAACATGGAAAACATGAAGAGTGATCTAAAAGCATACATGGAAGGCTTGATGACAAGCTTAAAACCAGAAATAATTCCTAATGGCGGAAATATAGGAGAAGAACCTCCTGATGAGAACAAAATAAATGTTAATCATGATTTCACCACTATCATATAGGGCCCTATATTACTAGTATAGTCCCTTATTTTTGTTAGTGTAAACCCCTTATTGTTATTATTGTACCCTTGTAACCCCCATTTTGTTATTATTGTGCCCTTAAATTATTATTGTTAGGTCGGCTAGGATTACATTGGGCCCACTAGGATTACATTATGGCCCCATGGACTCCTATATATAGAAAGGAGGTTTTGTGAATTGTATCATCCAAGAATTGTTCATTCATGTAATGTATTGGAGGTTGCCCCCTCGAAGTGGCTTATTTCTAAGGCGTTGATATCTCTTTTCTTCTATTTTTGGAGCTGGTTACACAACATTTGGTATCAGAGCTTTGGATTCTAGGGTTTCGCTGCTCCAAACAGGTCATCGTGGCATTTTCGCTATAACTTTTTTTCTACGAAGTTTCAGAAGCTGAAATTTTTAGGGTGCGAAGCCGAAATCCTAAGGAAGCTTGTATATAAATTTCAGACCTTGGTTCGCAATATTTGCGGAGATATCATCTGTGGAAGTCAGGTCTTTTTTCAAGCTCCTAAACAGGTCATCGTGGCATTTTCGCTATAAATCTGTTTCTACGAAGGTTCAGAATCTGAAATTCATATGGTGCGAAGCTGAAATCCTGAGGAAATTCGTCAAAAACATTTCAGAGCTTGGTTCGGAATATTTTTGGAGATATGATCTGTGGAAGGTAGTGCTTTTTCAGGCTCCTGAATTTCATCTCAAAGAGGTGATCGTGGGAAAAGTTTAATAACTCTCTCTCTGAAGATTTGATTGGAGTGCCGTCAAAAGTGGTCACCAGTACACGGCCTGTAGTTTCTTCGCTATCAATTTCAGAGACAAAGGAAAAAACAGTGACACGTGGCAAGTCGTACAAGTTCGCTCTACTGAACCAGTCCAGAATTAGGTCATTGTGGGAGATTGGACACAACTTTGTCTGGGAGAATCAAAATCAGGTCAGACCTGTGGCATTTGAAAGAAGCTTCAGAGGGCAACTACAGGGCTCAATTTCAGATATCGAAGATTTTCAATTACAGAGATAATTCAATTTCAATATCGATCTCCTAAAAGATAGTAAAAGCCTTCAGAAGGCTCTACTATGACTCATGAAGATGAAGAATGGCAACATGACATATCAAAATTACAAGAGAAAATTTCGCTCTCGCAAAGAACAACAAAAAATGAAATGGACGTTTTGAAGAAAGGCGTGGAAACTAAGATGGATGGTTTGAAGAAAGGCGTGGAAGCTAAGATGATTGGTTTGGAAGCTAAGATGGATGGCATGGAAGTGGGCATGGAAGCTAAGATGGATGACATAAAAGACAACATGGAAAACATGAAGAGTGATATAAAAGCATACATGGAAGGCTTGATGACAAGCTTAAAACCAGAAATGATTCCTAATGGCGGAAATATAGGAGAAGAACCTCATGATGAGAACAAAATAAATGTTAATCGTGATTTCATAAACTCGAATGTTGGTGTGAAGAACCACCATATTCCAAAAATGGATATGAGGAAGTTTGATGGAAAGGATCCTGTAACATGGATACTACAGATGGAGCAATATTTTGATCTCCATAATGTGCAAAACACAAAAGGTAAGCATTCCAACTTTACATTTAGAACAAAATACATTTGTATGGTATCGATGGCTTTGCTCCCGTAAAAAAATTGTCACTTGGTCAATTTTTACGGAGGAAATGATAGCACATTATGGGGATACAAAGAGCAACACCTTCTTTAGCCAATTGATAAATCTCAAACAAAAGGGTTTAGTGGGGCAACACATTGAGGACTTCAAAAAATTGAATATAAGGGTAACTGATATTCCAGAGGAACACAGGATTGATCTCTTCATAGGCACTTTAAAGGATAACATCCAACATGAAGTTCGCTTTTTGGAACCTGATTCATTGGAGAAGGCATTCAGGTTGGCAAGAAAAGTTGAATGTAAAATTATGGCGACAAGGAAGCCTACCACTCAATTCTATAAAGAAGAAAGTGTTGCTACGCCTAGATTTTCACAACCTACAAGGTTGACACCACAACAATTGGAAGAAAAAAGAGCAAAAGGGCTTTGCTACAGTTGTGATAGCAAATACACTAAAGGTCATAAGTGTGCTGAGAAGAAATTATTTTACATATATTGTGAAGAAGAAGAAGAAAATGAACAAGAAGAGGATCTACACCAGGAACCACCCCTAGAAGAAGAAGAAATGAATCCGACCATATCATGTAATGCGCTGGCAGGAATTACCACTCCTCAAACTCTCAAGATAGAAGGACATATAAAGAAGAAAAGGGTAATAGTATTGATTGATTCAGGTAGCACCCATAATTTTATTCATTATAAGGTAGCCAAGGAATTAAATTGTTTCCTATACCCAGCACCAGAATGTCAAGTGATGGTTGCAAATGGAGGAACTATAAATTGCTCTGGAAAATGCAATAATATCAAGCTAACCATGGGGGAATATGTATTGATTAGTCCAATGCTTGCCATTCCTATGGGAGGTGCTGATGTTGTACTAGGAGTACAATGGTTACAATCTTTGGGGACGGTAGCTTTTAATTTTCAAGAACTTTTCTTGAAATTTTTTTCAGAAGGAAAGGAAGTCGAATTACGGGGTATTGAAGGGAAGCCGTGAAGGATAATAAGCTCTAATGTCATGACAAAGCTTCTAAAGAAAGAACAACGAGGCGTAATTGCACAATTATGCTCACTAGAAGTTCCAACATCAAAATCATCTATTTCTGCAGATCTCCAACAAGTCTTGGACAATCATTCCAAGGTGTTTGAAACTCCCAAAAGGACTCCCACCTATTCGTGATCATGATCATGCTATTCATTTGATTCCAGGAAGTGTTCCTCCAAACATCCGGCCTTATAGATATCCTTACTTCCAAAAGAGCGAAATTGAACACATGATTGCAGAAATGTTAGAGGCGGGTATAATTCAACCTAGTCAAAGTTCTTTCTCTGCTCCCGTAGTATTGGTACACAAGAAGGATGGATCATGGCGAATGTGTCCAGATTATAGGGAGCTCAATAAGCTCACCATTAAAGACAAATTTCCCATTCCTGTGATTGATGAATTATTGATGAATTACATGGAGCAATTTATTTTACCAAGTTGGATCTTCGTTCAGGATATCATCAAATTAGAATGAAGACTGAAGATATTCCAAAAACAGCATTTCGAACTCATGAGGGTCATTATGAATTTTTGGTCATGCCTTTTGGCCTTACCAATGCACCTTCTACATTTCAAGGGTCGATGAATTCCATTTTCAAACCCTTCCTTAGAAAATTTGTGCTAGTATTTTTTGATGATATACTAATCTACAGCAGGTCTTGGAAGGATCATGTTGAACATGTTGACAGAGTGCTCAAACTATTGCAGGAGAAACAATTATATGCAAAAAATTCCAAATGTTTCTTTGGAGTACAAGAGGTGGAATATCTGGGTCATATTGTATCTCACGAGGGTGTTAAAGTAGACCCTAACAAAATTAAAGCCATTAAGAAATGGAAAGTTCCCACAACCATAAAGCAGTTGCAAGGATTTCTTGGGTTAACAGGGTATTATCGCAAGTTTGTTAAGAATTATGGGAGAATAGCAGCACCTCTAACAACATTATTGAAGAAAGATGCATTTTCATGGACTCCTGAAGCAACTAAGGCCTTTGAACATCTTAAAGAGGCAATGTGCCTCGCACCGGTCTTAGCTACGCCAGACTTCACAAAAACCTTTATTGTGGAATGTGATGCCTCAGGAAATGGAATTGGTGCTGTTTTAATGTAGGAAGGAAGACCCATTGCTTTTGAAAGTCGTCCAATCAAAGGAAAGTATTTACAAAACCTATTTATGAGAAGGAAATGTTAGCAATACTGCATGCACTAAAGAAATGGCGAACTTACCTAATGGGAAGACACTTCAAGGTAAAAACTGATCATGATAGTCTTAAACACTTTTTGGAACAAAGACTATCTTCAGAAGAGCAGCAAAAGTGGGTCACAAAGATGTTGGGTTATGACTTTGAAATAATCTACAAAAAAGGAAAGCTTAATGTTGTTGGAGATGCACTCTCAAGAAAGAATGAAGAGGTGGAAGCATTGCTTTGTGCTATTTCAATTATCTAGCCAGATTGGATAAATGAAGCAAGAGATGAATGGAATAAGGACAAAGATGTATGGACACTCATTCAAAAGTTGCAGCAATATCATAGTACATATAATACATTTAATTGGAAAAATGATTCCTTATGGTACAAAGATCGCTTATATCTTTGTAAGAATTCCCAACTAAAACAAAAGATTCTTTTGGAATTGCACACTTCTCCTTTAGGAGGACACTCAGGATTTTTAAAAACTTACCACAGGGTGAAGAAAGAATTTTTTTGGATGGCCTTAAATCTGATATTCAAAATTTTGTGGCAGAATGTTTGGTTTTCCAGCAGAATAAATTTGAGACAATTAAGACCCCGGGTCTTCTACAACCTTTATCCATTCCAAGTCAACGTTGGGAGGAGATTTCAATGGATTTTATCACAGGTTTACCTAAGTCCGAAGGAAAGAGTGTCATCATGGTGGTAGTTGATAGACTTACTAAGTATGCACACTTTTGTGCTTTATCTCATCCATTTAAAGCAAGTACAGTTGCTACTACATTTATGGACAGAATTCAAAAGCTACATGGAAGCCCAAGGGTTATTGTGAGCGACAGAGATCCCATTTTTACCGGAAATTTTTGGACGGAGTTATTTTCTTGTTTGGGTACTCAATTAGCTCATAGCTCATCTTATCATCCTCAATCTGATGGTCAAACTGAGATAGTAAATAAATGTTTGGAAGGATATCTTCGTTGTTTTGTATCTCATAAACAAACACAATGGGTCAAGTGGTTACCTCTCGCTGAATGGTGGTATAACACTTCCTTCCATACTGCAGCAAAAATGACCCCATTTATGGCACTTTATGGATATCATCCACCATCAATCACATCATATTTAAGAGAAAATTCGAAGGTTCAAGCAGTGGAAGATCACATCGAGCATCAGCAAGAAGTTCTCCAACTCTTAAAGGATAACCCGAATTTGGCACAAAATCGAATGAAACAACAGGCAGATCAACATCGCAGCGAGAGAAGTTTTGATGTAGGAGATTGGGTATTTTTACGGCTACAACCATACAAAAAATGTCCCTCAAGCAAGCTAAGAAGGATAATAAATTATCGCCAAAGTACTATGGTCCTTACAAGGTGTTGCAAAATATTGGTACTATGGCATACAAATTGGAGCTTCCTGCTTCTTCATGAGTACATCCAATTTTCCATGTTTCATGCTTAAAGAAGGTTATAGGTGAAAATCTTCCAGTTCAAACAATATTGCCAGAACTTGATGAGGAAGGAAAATCATATTGGAACCTGAAGCGGTCATGGAAACAAGAACTCGACAGCTACGGAATCGATCAATTTCAGAGTATCTCATCAAGTGGAAGAACTTACCCACTGAAGATTCTACATGGGAGGATGAGAATTTTATACAGAGGCACCCGGAGCTACTCAAGTGTTGAGGACAACACTTTTTTTGAAGGAGAGGGGCATGTTAGGTCCCTATATCACTAGTATAGCCCTTTATTATTGTTAGTGTAAACCCCTTATTGTTATTAGTGTACCCTTGTAACCCCCATTTTGTTATTATTGTGCCCTTAAATTATTATTGTTAGGTCGGCTAGGATTACATTGTGGCCCACTAGGATTACATTATGGCCCCATGGACTCCTATATATGAAAGGAGGTTTTGTGAATTGTATCATCCAAGAATTGTTCATTTATGTAATGTATTGGAGGTTGCCCCCTCGAAGTGGCTTATTTCTAAGGCGTTCATATCTCTTTTCTTCTATTTTTGGAGCTGGTTACACAACAATTGTTATCTCCATTGTTTCCTCCTCTTCTACCTTCACCTCTATTTATTACTTCCTCTGCCATGATAGTTTCTTTAGAGTCCTTATATTCCTCTAGTTCTTCTACCAAGGAAGGATGAGAGAAAGTCTCTTTGTTTTCTAAGTGGGTTTTAGTAGGTGGTATAGGAGAATCCTCTAATTCAGCTGCTCCTTGACTTCCAAAAATCTTAAGGCTAGGGGTAGATGGTGGTGAATCTGGTCTATGCCTTGAAGAAGATGGAGTTGTGAAAATCGAACTCTTGGCTTTAGCTATAAACCTTCCCCTAGAATCTCTTGCTCTATGCATGTCATTTTTATTTTTATTTTTAAAAAAAGTTGGGCTAATAATTCTCTTTCTGATCTTCTAGATCACACTAGGTGCAAGAAGAGAGCATACTTAAGAAATTACTAAACCAATAACTCTCTTTTCTGATCCTCCAGATCACACTAGGTGCAAGAGGAAAGCATACTTCAAGAAGTTATCAAGTTTTACATTCTTTTATGATTTTATGTTTTTTTTTTTTTAAGAAATTGGCTACCTAGTTACACTTCCCCGGCAACGGCGCAAAAATGTTTGGTCAATTTAGTGTCCTAAATTGCTGCATTTAATTTGTCAATCCGGGAATCGTAAGCTGATGAAGTGCGGCGCACTATATGTGCAAGATAACCTATTTCTTAACTTTTTGTCGTTTTTGGTTTTCTAAGGTGCAATGGAAATTCTAAGATGAAAACAAGTCTGGTTATATTTGTTCAAGGAAGTGATATCCCCTATAATGATTTACCAACTTGAAACTTTGAAAGCAATTTGAAATTTACAATGATAAGACTTAAAAGAAAATGAAAATGTACTGCTGAAATGAAAAGGTGCTGCTAATCTAATAAATCAAAACAATGAACTAGTGAGCATGAAAACCAAACTATTCTTGCTGCCGACTAAACACAAAAGAAACTATGCTTAAGGAAATTCAAAATTGCAACAAAATAAATCTAAATCAGATTACATCAATTTATCTTCTGACCCTTCATCATTAGTCCAGCTATGACTTTCGGAAGTAATCATAAACAACTTGAGTAACTGATATTTAATTTGCAGAAAGTAAACTAATACTAAACCATACACTCATGATTCAATCCCTCACCATCAATCCAGCTGTGGCTTTCGGAGGCAACTGAAGATGTCATGCATGATTTAATATATCTAAATTTGCAGAAAAGAAACTAATATTAAACTACACATTTCATAATGTAATTCCTCACCATCAGTCCAGATGTGGCTTTCGGAGGCAACTGAAGATGCTATGAGCAACTTAATATATATCTAAATTTGCAGAAAAGAAACTAATACTAAACTACACATTTGATAATGCAATCCCTCACCATCAGTCTAGCCGTGGCTTTCGGAGGCAACTATATATCTAAATTTAACTTCTGAAGCAGATAAGCAAAACTGAAATGAACAAAGCAAGACTGAAATTAAACAAAAGCTATGAAAAGAAAACTAGCAGCAGAACAATGTTAGATCCATGTCATTAGTCAAAAAGCTATAAAAATGCCCGGGCTGCCTATCTATAACCTTAAATAAGAACACTGATCAGTGATTAACAATCATAAATCATGAAAGATAGAAATGAAATGGGAATTATGGAAATGTATAAACAGAAATGAAACAAATGCAATATATGAACATATGAATGGATTATGACACAATGGAATGAAATTAAAATTATACACTAATACACAAAACCTTAGCTGAGCAGGGGCCCTCTACATCAGCCTTGGCAACGGTCCTCAAATACGAATTAAGTTGGAAAACAGAGTCTTCTCATATTAAAAAGCAGTTCATTACAGAATGGTAATGTTACGGCACAAGTGCAGCGTAATCACTACAGAGCAGACTAAAAGATAACAGAGACTACATTCACTAACATCAACTAACTTCATATGCGTATGCAAACGCACTATATATAACAACAAACGGTAACTGTCTCCTAAAGTTCATGCTGGTAGAGAGCACGTAGACCACTACATCCACGGATATAGGAGTATGGCCGTGTTGGAAAGTGAATCTACGAGAGGTGGATGCTTGAATTCAACTCTAGAGCCCTGTACAGATGTCGATTTATCCTCCACAGGCTTAGAAACGGCCGTATGGATCTTTATGTGACACGAAACAGAGTCCGGCCGACATGAAACTCCATGGTTGACTTCCATGTGGACGCCTTTGACCACGGCTTCTTTGGACGAGTTTTCTTGAACCAATAGGACACGAACCATGTCCACGTCATTCCTGACCTGCCCATGTGGCTCGTTTCCCTTGTAGACACCTGTAGCATAGAGTTTCACAAAATAGCTGCGGAAAGTTGCAGCAGCTGCGGAAAGTGGCAAGATTCCGCAGCTTAATGAACAAAATCTAGATCAAATAGAAAACACAAAAATATAATTAAAAACCATGTTAGATGCTCTTTTGCACATGATATTGACAATTTGGGAGGTTTAGGTGAGTGAAAAAGGTATGGAAAAATGTATGGAAAAGATGCAAATTTGGGACTCAACAAGAGGCTCGACTCAAAAAAGCACCTAGATGCCCTAGGGTTCCAATGCGAAATCGAAGGAAATAGGCAAACACCCAAAGGATGAAGGCTTCAGTCAGTCAAACTAGGCTCCAATGTACTCAGACAGTTCCAAAAACAAGACCAAAATCACAAATCAGTCCCAGAAAGCTCAAACATAGAAAACCCTAATAACCCATAGGATTGGCGTGATTGTGAGATTGAAATTAGCGACAGAGAGGCATTGGCGCGGATGATACACAAGCAACCTACGGCAATAGGTGCGACTGTCGAGCGAAAAAGCACGCCAGCCGATTTAACTATGCAAAAATAAAAACAAGCAGTCTCAGACACAGACCAGTGATGGCAAGGCTAAAACAAAGCCAAACAAACAGAAAAAACTAGTCCAAAGAGCTGACCAATCAAGCAAGGCCAAGATTTGACCAAAGAGACAAGATAACACTCGAAGTCGTTCAGTTTATAAACTAAACCATAGATTGACTGAAACAACGTTGATCTACTTCGCTAATGCAGAGAAAAAGCATTTAGAAGGCTATCCGGCTGTATTTCAGGCTCCGTCTATATTTTACAAAACAAACAACAAGCTGATACTCCCTAGTGGAGTCACCAAATTGTTGAAGAGGTTAATACCCTCTGCGGACAGAGGCGATCCATACTAGCCCAGACCGGGTTTAGCAACAATCAATCACGCTACAGTGCAGGTTCCTAATTGCAAATAAACCAACTTGTGATGAAGGCTTACCTAGAATCCAATGCTGTCTTTTGTAGAAGAGGTACTGCTCCCATTCCTCTGCTTCGGTAGATCACAATCCTCACGATCTCCATGATCAGACACCTACACATGCAACAAAAAAAACAAACGCAAGCATAAAATCCAGTATATACAACTATATGTCAGTCGAAGAAGACATAACTCATGATCATAATCAAGAACAAGAGTGGAACCATAACCGATAGTCGCTTATCATTAACAGATCAAAAGAAGAATACAACCATAGCTTCGACGCAGCATTCTCCTTTGACAGGTCGTCAACAGAACATGTCTCGATAAAGCCTGTCAAGGATGGGACAAGTCTCACTCTTTTGATACTTGACAATAGTCTCCTTGCTTGGATTTGGCTTTAAGGGAATCAAGAAGGTTCTTGCAGCATAAGGATGTGAAGGCTCTTGGGAACTAGCTTTCAAAGGAGAATGGCAAGCTTTTATAGATGGAGGAAGGGGAGTTGGGATCCCTATAATCATGGGATTGGCCCTATCATCAAGGAAGCTTCCATGAGAGGTGGCAAACCACTTCCTCTCTATGGAAATCTGTAACCAAACCTCCCAACTCAAGATAGATAGCAGTCCAGGAATTTGTTAGGACGGAACTTCTGCCATTTATTTTTAAAAAACACTCCTTAAAATGGCTAGCGCGAGTTCGACTCTGGGACAGAGCGCCAATTGGCACACCCTCTTTGAAGTATTTCCCCCATTGGCGCGGGTACTGAACTGACTGCCCGCGCCAATGCAAAAAGAGATTTTTTTAGGGTTTTTCACAAGGAGATTTCTTCAGGGTAATGAAAGCTCATGTTCAGAGGGATGTCATGCAAGTGTTTTTAGGCCATGTCACTGCTCACAGGTCACGGAATGAGCCCTCCAATGTGCGGGACAGGGATTGCAGGGACGGTGACAAATTGCTATGTAACAAGGTCTTCCATAGCTTGTTGATACATTTTGGGTGGCTTGGTTACAAATATAATTTCATAAATTATAATAAAACATTATGAAAATTTTGATATAAAGGACCAAAATATTTGGTCTCCCAAAGTACATCATGGTAAATGTGGATTGGTGTGGGATCAAAGATAGTACACTTCCATCCCATGGTTGGTAAATCAAGGGAATAACAAAGGGATTCCATGACATAGGCCAACATATAGAACATAGATATTTTTTTCTTTGAGACACTGCAAGAAGAGCGAAAGGATAAAATAATTTTGGCTAGATTATTAGATAATATAGTGGCCCAATTGAAGATGTACCACTCATAGGACCCATCAATTAGAGGGGCCCAATATTCAAATAATCTAGAGACATTTAGAAATTCATGTAGCCTATAAAGCATGGTGACTACTTTATTTAAAGGAGAAGCTAGTGAATCTATGGAGTACTTACCATCTCGCTCCTTCTTGTGCTTTTTCGGGTCACTACCCCAGTCTTTAATGGAACCAGTAAGACACATTGAAGGTATGGAAATTGGTACATCTCCTTAAAGGCATTTTCTGTGAAAAATCCAATTGTCGTGCCTTTTTTAGTGTGGAAATTCCTCTCAATGATATCCACTATTTCAATAACCCATTTAACCATGTATGTGTAGGGCAGGATCTGAGGCCTTGCTCAAATTATATGGAAGAAAGAATTAGACACATCCCAAGGGGTTACCTCCGAGGTGGGGGCTCCATTGTCGATGAAAATTTTTCTTACGATCACCAGAGAACTTTCATAATCAAAATACTTGTAAATTTCCTTCCACGAGGAATGCCCTGAATCCATGGTGCACACTCTGTTTGATGATAGTCCCACACCGGGCAATTTTTCATTGATGGTTTCTCTAAATGGGCTAGTGGTTTTTTGCATAGGTGTTTTTGACTTCCCCTTATCTTTCTTCCTGATGAGGGTGGTGGATTATTTCTTGCTAAGCTGAGAGAATAGAACATTGTGAGTGCAAAAATATCTTCACTTTGTTTTGCATTTGAGAGGAGATAGCTGCAAACAGATGGAATGGCTTGACATAAAACAATTTCAAATAGACAATTTAAAGTGCAAGTGTCGGTGTGCGAGGTGTAATGGTCAGTTTGCATGGGTTTCAAATGGGAAAATTGAGGAAATGACATGGGTGGAGAAATGTGGTGGAGTTGGATTGGGCGAATGAAAAGGGTGAAGGGTGATATATCAGTTCAGTCTCGTGCTCACTACTAAGCCCTAGTATTTCACCAAGGGTGCTGCAAATACCAAGGGCTCCTCAAATCTATTTATCAACCTAGGGTTCATACAAACTTCGAGGTGACAATGCTATATGCACAATATATAGGATTCTACTCATGCCCACCTCAACTAGGACATTTGATCAATACTACTCCAAGACCATTCCTCCTACTAAATTAGAATGAAAGCTAGCTAATGAAGATGCAATTTAGAAGTTACCTCTAACTATGAAAAGGATAATTCTATTAACCTCAACTTGCAACTTCTATTGAAACAATCTATGAAAATACAAGACCTAGACTACTTGTAGAAAGGAAACTACATCATCTTGCAATCATCAATCTAGTTACCAGATCTACTTGCAGAAAAGAAGCCACATGCTGTTGCGTAACCTACCAAACTATAATTCAAGGTTCTATGTACTATGTAAATATATCATACTTGCATGTAAATAAATGTTATATTTGTGCCAAATTTGTGATAAGGATATTAACAATATTTTATTTTTGTAGTGAAACAAAAGGAGGGTATGGAGCGGCCTAGGAGCTTCCCCTAATCATGAAATCAAAGCTAGGGGTCAAAAAAATTATAGACTAAGTCCAAGTTGTAGTAAGGATCAAAACTACTTGAAGAAAGAGGTCCTACAGGTGTGTTACATGTGGTTTCTACAAGATCCCTGCATTGCTATAGGAGGGCCTGCAGTGCTACAGGAGGGTTGCCAAGATGGTTTGAGAGGTGAAAATTATGGGTTAAGGCTATGGAAAGGTGTATGGAGGTTTAGGTAGATGAGTGAATGGTGGTCAAATCCCCTGATCAGGAGATCATGTCAAAGTTAATAAATTTCTCAAAAATGGAAGTGCTCAGAAATGGTTACAATTTGAATGACCAGAAAGGTCTCGTCACTACGATTCTGGTGCCCTGAACGATTCTCAAAACCAAGGTCGTATGTGAAGGTTATTGAGGTTTGGAATCATCCAATAACCTCCAAAAATTGACCTTTGACTCAATTTGAACTTATGCAAAATTTTGTAAAAAAAAAAATATATTATGCAAAAAATATTTTATATTAAGGTTGGAGGGCCTATCAGTGGGTGCCACATGGCCCCAGGCCAGAGTCAAATTGGCAGGAAAATTTTTTATGAGTCCATGGGTTTCTAACAACAGACCTCACCGCTGCAGGCAAGAGTGCCTACAAACTCGCCTACACAGTGTTACTTAACCTGTTAGGTGACAACACATATTTGAATTTTAATGCAGATTTGAGCGGCAGCAAATGGGGGCTAGGGGCTAGCCCCCACACAACATACTCCATGCAACCAAAAGGAAAATACCAGGGGCTTTACACCAACAGTTACAATGACAGTCTTGGAGCCATCACATGTGACTGCTCAGAATTTAATGCAAAGGTTGGGTCAGGCTTATCTGCGCAGTTAAGCAGTGGGTCCGACAGAGGCCACATGTGAACGAAACCAACCAAAATTTAATGCCAATGTTGATAGTTCCACCCAATTAGGAGCACGCCACAATTTTTGGCAAGAAATCCTATTTTGAAGGAGCTAACTGGAGTTCCTCCAGTTTTGGAGGAGGTTTTCTAGTGACACTTGGAAAGATTTTTTTTTTGTCATAACTTTCTCAATTTTCGACCAAACAAGATGAAATTTTAGTCAATTTTGGGCTTCTTCAGCATTATGGAGAGTTTGGAACAGATTTCAGGTCAAACAGAGGTGATCTACAACATATTTTTCTTCAAGGAAGAGGAAGGAGCCACCAGGGCCATCAAGGAGAAGGCACTGTATTGGGTTGTATTTCACTGTTTAAGGTGAAAAAAAAGCCATTTCTAGCTATTTTCTATCATCTGAAGCTAAATTTACATTTTTTTTTTCCTACTGAGGCATATTTTTATCTTTGTAACCATTTTGAGAAAATTAATAGAGCAAGGACATGCCATTGGGGAGCCTTGGACTGACAGATGTAGCCCAGGAGGGGTGAACTGCCTCAACAATTTGCTGTGTTATATGATGGTGAATTTTACTTGCTATGTATTTCTGCCATGATATGTTAAACAATAAATTTACTTCACTAATCCTCAAATTGAAAACTCAAATACATAACCAAAATTGCTTTGTTTAACTTGAAATTCATGGAGAACACTTTGCACACTAAATTATATCAGAATGGATAATTTGCATAACATTACAAATATTTCCATTCAAATCATCCCCTAGCCAAGCTTAGAGCCTCTTGAAGGATTATTTTGCACTATATGGGATGCTCTCGGTGATCTTAGGGAAATGACCTTATGAAACATAATTTTTAGGACAGAATTTGGGGTTCACAAGAGGAAGTGAGGAAGTCCAAGATGGAGGTGGTGAAGGTCACCTTGTCTACAGATTCAAACAACCCTACAATCATCACAATCATACATCCATTTTTTATTGACAAAATGAAACAACTGGTAGTCGAAAAGATGAGTTGAATTTAAATGCTATCTAATCTATGCCAAAACGTTGATCTAATCAATAATCAAATTCTAAGCTACAAAAAGCACATGAAAAATAAGATGTATAAAAATAATATTCTTCCAAGAAATCATAAACATAATTCTTTTGGGTTGTTCTTGTAAATCCTTCTACTCATGATCCCCTAAGAGAGGTGAGGTGGGGGATACAATCATAGATTTTAATGGATTATTCTCTATTGAAATGAAAGAAACTAAGAAGCACTCTGAAACTAAAAGAGATACAAATACACAAGAGGTATATAAGCCACTAGGTTGGGCCCAAACCAAAAAACCTCAGCCCTCTTGAACTAACTTAGTGATGAATCAAAAAGCAACTTCTCATTATCATTGAATCAAAGTCTAATACATCAAATAATAGTCAAAATAACAATGCCAAGTTCCTGAACTCAATATCTGCCTAGATGAAAAAAAAAATCAAATCCTAATGAGCTCTTATTCATGTTTATTTATACAATAGGGTAGCTACTAGCACCTCCCTAGAAAATAGTAATATTTGTCTCCCACAACTCAAGAATGGTGGATCTTGTTCCTCATTACTTTCAATTGCTTAGCTGCCAATGACCTCGAGCTGGTGAGAGATAGAGTGTTGTGATATTGGGATGATTGAGGTAGTTAAGGAGGCAGACACCCCCTTGGATTTTCTCCTTGTTGTCTACTCCAAGCCCCTACATAGAAATCATCTCAAAAATTGCTCCATTTTCCGCAATTAAACCATATTAGCCTACATGACATGACAAACATATTTTATCTTTCTCACTAAGAATAATATAACAAATAAATGTGAATAAATGTGAGAAAGAGATAGTTATAAAGATGGAGGACGGTATCATGACCCTTATAATGTACCTATTGATGAGCCTCATCATCACCCCCTACTGAAATTTTTGCTCATCCTCGTAGAAACTCAAGAATCCATGTTCATATCTCTCATGGCCTTGGTGGCCTCCTTGACATCCCAAGGTACCTTGGGTGGAGTGCCTTTTGGTGGGTAGAATTCTACATTACGATGGGTCTTGTTGTATAATCGAAATGTCGACATCCAAACATGTCTACTGTGGAGAAATTTCCAACCACTCAATCTAATAATCTACCCCATAGAAATCTAGAAAAAAATAATTTTTGAAACATTTTTCCTTGATAAGCTTATTATAGATGGGAACATCCTTAATGGCCTGGAGAAGGGGTATCTTGACATAAAGATTCTTCAATTCTCCTAAAAGTTAAATATCTTTTTGTGTGTGATGGCTAGGGTGGATCAATATTTCAGGAAAAGGAGGTGGATTTTATTTAGGGGAACTCTCTTCCTTTTCCTCTTCAAGCTCTTTACGTGGATATGGTGGATGCCTATCTGGAAGCACTCTCCCAGACCGAAGGTTAATTTATTGGATCTCCACAACATGGGAATGATAATATGTCTCTCCACTATAGACCTGTTGTGCCTGCCTTTTATCTGGGTTCAAATTGGTTTGAGCAGGAAACTGAGGTTTTTTGGGTGGAGAAGAATAAATGAGTTATGGTTTAGGTTCGGGTGGAGGCACTAAAGCAAGAGGTTGGTTGATTTGAGGCCTCCACCCTTGCAATGTGTCACTACAAGGAAAATACCCTCTCTTAGAGGTTATAAAGGAGGTTTTTAGTGTTATGAAATTGGCCGAAATTGTCAAAAATAAATTTGCTACAACATCCATTTTTTGGTAACGGAGGTTTTGACGGAGCTTCTAATGGAACTTCAACACAACTAAAAAAAATTGGGTGGCCGAGGCTTTTACAGATGTATTTCTTATTGGTTCATGCTTCATGTGTGAATGCATTGGTGTGTTTTAACCTGTACGCAAAAGTACTATAAACATACCAAGAACTGGGATGAAAAATAAATTTCGGAAAACTCGGGGCATTTAGCACCATCCCGGTGCATGTCACCCACAAATGTGCACCAGACCAATAAAAGGTGCACGAAAAATCATCGTTAAGGTGTAAAAATGCACCAGGTCGTTAAGGTGTAAAAATTCACTGGGCCGTTAAGTTATAAAAATGCACTGGCGTGTTAAAGGAAAACCATACCGGTGCATGCAACGCCTATCCACCCAGGTCGTAGTCATCGATAAAGTGCACCGGGCATTCAAATTTGTATTGGTATTTGGTGCAGTGCTCATAGGTCGTAGAAATACACCAGTGCACATTATCATGCAAGCACACTGGTGTGTAGTATCATACACACGCATCGATGTTCATTTTATAATTTTTAGAAACATCGACCTGTGATAGTGAAATTATTGTGATTTTTTAAAATTATTTATTCATCAAAAGTCGACACATCTTTTATAACAATATTCATATCAATTAAATTTTTATTAGTGCATTCTAATGTGATGCTTGGATGAATTTGTTATATCATAACATCAAATTTCACATCTCTTCATCATAATATTTAATCATCCATATATTTAATCTATGGTGTAAAATTTCACAGAAACAATGGAGAACACAATAGAATAAATTCAAACATATTTTATTATATATGTATATGAATAAGACACTATTTTTCATACAAAATGGGATAGTTATTGATATCCCTTTGTCTTTCAATTGGGACAATATGTCCATTACATTAAACAAAATGTATGATTTCATAGACAAATATTTCAAAAAATACAACTTCCTTTGATATCCAAACATATTGGTCATCATTCTTCACTAGAACTATTGTCACTACTTGAGCTACTTCTAGGACTTGAGTTATGTGGAGGAATTTTTTGCTCATTGTGCTGATTTTTTTCTTCTTCTTCAAGTTCCAGCTACAAACATAAAAATAAAGTGTAATTAGTGTATATAAATTTGTGAGAATAATGAAATTTGCAATATTAAATAATATAAATTAATGTAAATCGAAGAGTAATGTACCATAGAAAGAATTGACTCATGAACTATACACATTCTTTCAAAACCAAATTTCATGCCATCTTTCAACAATTCATTTGTTGGCACAGTTCCATACTTTATTTCCTGCGAGTTTTATATCCCATAACTAATCATAGATTTAATATAAAAGATTTTTTTGTTCTATTAATTATAGACGATGTTAGTGTCAGTTTAGTCATACTGCCATCAGTGATCAAAACTGCTCTTTTGCATTTGCATATTAGGTGTCTCATACCAAATAAATTTCACCATTCCGCTAGGTCATGGATTCATTTGATCGTAGTATTGTTTTATCAGTTTTTCCCTAATGAGGTACTTGCTGATCTTCCTTTCTATGGTCTTTAATCATTATTCACTTTAATTCTTTAAATCATATCAGTAGGTCATAGGATGGGTCTCATTAGTTTCTAGGGTCTCACCATGGTCAAATTAATGAGTCAAATATCAATAATATCAGCAAGGTCATGAGGAAGTCAAATAAGCCCAATGTCACAGCACGAGGAAGAATCAAAGAGACATTTGATTCAGTTTGATGTAATTTTCACCTCAAAACCATGTTTTGAGGTGAAAACATGATAGTTTACCTTTATTATCATTCGTTATGTAATTTTATATCATCGTATGTAATAAGTTACAATTCAGAAGATGTCATCTCCACAAAAGTAATGTTCCTGCCTTCAGAGAATTTTTCCACAGCATATTCAGTGCCAGATCATCTTCAAAGTAGATCCATCAGAAAGAGCCCGGAAAGAGCTTTCCAATGGTATACTACACTCTCAAAACTGACTTCTGAATTGAATTTTATGCTTAAGTGAAGTAAAAGCCCTTTATCCCCCCTATTTCCCCATTTTTCCCTTTAAACTTTGTGTTATTAAAGTTTAATATTTCCCTTTAAAATTCCCTTTTCCCCTTTCCGATTATAAAATTGCATTATAAATACAAATGCGATCATCCCAAACCACTTCCCCACCATTACCCCTAAACTTTAATATAAATTTTATTACATTTATATTCCCCACCGTAATAACCACTTCCCCTTTTCCATGACCCCTTAAACTTTATAAGAAAGTTTAAGTTAAAAACCCCACTTCCCATCGCAGATCGCAAAGTTCTTTTGTATGCCCTGATGAGCCAATCGCAAATATCTTCGATGCGATCCACCGATCGCACAAAACCCCGATCATCGCAATCGCAACTTAACTCCGATCCGCCCAATCGCAACTTTCCCCGATCCAATCGCATCGCAAATGTTATATATGCGACCCGATCACACCCCCGATATAATCCCTCCGATGCGATTGATCGCGCCCTCCCCGGATAGCAAGTCCTTCCTCCCGATTACTCCGATTGCAGTTCCCTTCGATTGCTTTACCCCTCCGATTGATCGCATCGTAATTTTTGCGATTGCGATTAACCCTTGGGACCCATTGTACGATACTCTGCCCGTTTATAATATAAAGGGTTCTCCCCTTTGTAAACTCAGAATTTGTATTAATTTCATTTTTATAAAGGTTTTCCCCATTCCCCTTTCCCAATCGCATCGGAAATTCTATATATGTCATTCCGCTCCACTCCCTAACCCGATTTGCGATTGCGATTATACCCCGGTCCCACCATTAAAATCCTCCGCCATTCATCATAAAACCCATTTCTCCTTTGTAAAGGTGAAAATTCCGCCGTTTTTCTTATTACAAAGGATTTCTCCCCAGCGCATCACAATATTTGTAATGTACTACCCTGCTCTACCCCGATAAAAAATTGTGATTACTATTATATGATATCTCTCTGCTCTTGCTCCAACTCCAATTGCGATTTATATGCGGGCCCCGCCTCCATCTCACTTCCTTTTTCCCATTTAAAATTCATTTTTCCCTTCACAAAGCATATAATTTCATTCAATTCTATTTCTACGACATCTTATTAAAGGTCAGAGAATAAAGAAATAAAGGAAAGCAAAGGAACAGTTCAAGGGTCGAGAGCTTAAAATAAAATGAAGATATCTACAAAAGCAAAAAATAGGGAATCTATTCATCGGATTGCCTATTTTCATTTATACAGCCTAACAACAAATCTCCAAAGTAGTCAATGTAATGCTGTCCCTCATTCTAGGGGAAGATTGTTGTATTTCTTTACTATGATTGTATTTCAGTTCTTCAGCTGTTAGGAAAGCTCCCTTTTCTGTGGATCTATGTTCCCACATTTCAAATTTTTTATTGTATTGTAAAATCATATGTAAGGAGGTCTGAGTAGGGAGAAAGTAAGGGAATAGTGTGGAAGAAATCTCTGCGCTACATTTTACAATTTGACAGGAATTAATAAGAGATGTAGCTCTGATTTGTGGGATCCATGTGGTATGAGATTTAGCATTTGTTTTTCTCCTTTATTTCATATGTGAATTGTTATGTGTTCCATTCATCCATAAACATTTTCCTTTGAATGTTTTCAAGATAGAAAGGTAGAATCCATTTTATATGCTCTGCCTTGGGAAATCATTCATACTCTGTATTTTTCTTCTGTTTGAAAAGGATCCATTTATTGTGCCCTTTTCAACTCCTCACCTGTCTTTCCATCGCATCCTTACAAAATTTTATATGCTAATTTTCCTACATATTTTGCCGCATGAAATACCCTGTGTCCTGATTTAATTCCCGGTTTCAATTATCCCTTTATATCCCACACATCCTTGAAATTCATTTATTCATTTCATTCTATTTAGACCTTTTATCCCTATCACTTTACCTAGCCTAATATCAGATTTCTATTGCACTTTATTGAATATTCTTTTACGGAGCCTCTTTTGTCCTTGTAGGGCTAGCTACAAGGCTGAGCGTGGTTTAGTTGTTACCCTTATTTTCCTTTTCAGCCTGAGGTTCAGATTGGGTGCTAACAGACGAAGCTACATAAAACAAGACATATACTTACAAATTCCACAATTAATTTTTGATATGCCAACATATACTGACAACCCATATTTAACCCAATGTCAATCAATTCTTTTGATGGTTCATCTTTGTATGTTAGCACCTATTTGAAGACATTCAATGATGATTGTTGTAAAACAACTTAAAATATACAAAAATGAAATCTAGTTAAGTTGTTATAAGGAAGCAACAATTACTCACAAACATATATATCAACCCTTTTCTTCCTTGTCATCCTGTTTTAAGTGCTAAATGGGTTCCATTTTCTTTTATTTTCTGCAAGAAAATACTTGAAAATTAATATTTAATGCTAAATTATTTATTTATTGTACCTAATTGAAAAATTCAATGATTACATATTACATTTGAATCATGTTGTTGTTGAGGTGGCTCCTCGTGCGATGAAATTATGTTCATTTCTTTGACCATCTCCTTGTACACCTTTTTGGAAATTCCTATTGGCATATCAACTCATTCATCCTTTGAGATTTTCATAATCTTCCTAAAAAAGTAACATGACAATAAACTATTTAATTCTTATATTGATATATGAAAACTAAATATAACAAAAGTGATATTTATAAACAATTTCTTTATAGTAATATATAAATATAATTATAGAAAAACATTTAAAGGAATAATACTTTTTAAATCCTTCTTTTTTGTTGTTGTACATTTTTGCTATTAAAATTCTGACGTGCCTCATTGACCAATTCTCTGGAAACTCTTCCTACAGTTTGAATAAAATTTGGTTATTAGAATCATTGGAGTTATTTTTGTACTGTAAGTGGAAAGAATGTCTATACATTCTTTGCAATAGATCCATCAAAGTTTTGTAAATGGTTTCCCTCTTTTGTTAACCTCCAGCACCACTCCAGATTATCTAAGGAGAAATTCATTTTCATTTGCATGTTCTATTTTTTTCTTTTCTTAGAACAACATTCCTTTTCTTCATTGTTGGTCCCTGTAGAACATTAAACATATTTGAATTAATAGATTTTTTGAAACATGTTATCTAATATTTTAAATTATATTATTAATGAAAATTCAAAAAAGAAACTCATATTGGATCGATAATATTTTTTCATTCACCTTATTTATCCTTCTGCAATTTTTTCATCAAGATTTTATGCTCTTCTGGTCTTAGATCAGAAAGAATCTTATCGAGCTTCATTATTTTGTGGCTCTACATGATACACACTAAACAATACATATTAGTTAAACTTACATATAGTTCAAAAATAATAATTTTTGTAAAGAATTTACAAAGAATTTGCCTTTTTTGCTTTTCTAGATGTGCTATTAGTATTTTTGTTACTTGAACTCTTGTTAGCCATTTATTTATCAATATAAAACATGTACCATTCATTAATATATTTTATAAATAATCACATACTTTTGAGGTAAAAGAAAAAAAATCAGAAAACATGGCGTCTATCTAAATTAGACGCCCGATGTGACTTTCGCAACTTACGCACTGAAATCAGTGTGGTAGGTTCTTATAAATGCATCACCAATACAATAGAAAAAAATGTACAGTGCTCTTTTTCAATAAGAGACCCAGTGTGTTGTATTAATACCAGAGCACTGATTAACATAACATAAATTAATAAAAAGTTGTCTTTATCAAACAATTTTTTTTTCAATACGCTCTCGCTATACTACAATCGCACACCGGTGCACTATTTTAAATAGTGCACACCGATTAACAAAAGCTGCTTTTTTGAAAATCATGCAAGGGCCGACAGGGATTGGGATCAGACCCTGCAAGTGGTCCCACGGGTTAGGTGCCATACACCTATATATATAGTAATACAAACCCTATAAATCTAAAATGAAAAGCCCTAATTGTGAAGTCACATAAACAAGAAGAAGCAAGGGTTTAACGTAAGAATGGATTTTTTTTGTTTTTTATTTTTATTTTAACTAAATGTAAATAGAAATATAGATTGTAAATGTTTTTATTAGTAAAATGCACAGTAAAATTTAAAATTTTTACTATGCATCTATTAAATCTAACAGAAACTGTAAAAAAAGAAATTATTACAGTAAAATTTAATAGTTCTACTATACTACAGGGTTTTTGTGTGAATCACCAGATGTTTCAAATTATGTTTCTCTGAATAGTGTTGCTGTTCGAAAGTATTTTTCTACCCCACAGTGCTCTCGTGCTCTCTTGCTCCAGGTATGTCTCTCGTGAAAATACCTCCCAGAAATTTTTTGCAAAAATAATGAAATAATGAATAGATTTTACTATTTAAAGAACTTTTTATGAAATTATATTTTTGAAAATCACTTTCCACTCATTTTTCAATTTATCGCTTTTTTTTCACTTAAAAAAAATAAATTTACGCTTTTTTTTCCCGATATTCGGAGAGTTTGTTAACTAACAACATCGGTGCGTCTGGTAGTAAAACCGTACTAGTGTGGTTAACATTACATTAGCACCGATAAAAATAAATCATTTTTTAAGGCACCGAAATTACTTTTAGGTATGTACACCAAAATTTATTGTTGTTTTTTCTCAAATGCAGGGAGAAAATATCATAATTATATCGAATGTACAATTCTTCAAAATCCATCTCGTTCCATAATATTTCTCAAAGTCCATCGTGGATTTCTCACTATCCATCTGATCCAGGTGGATATCGGTGGCCACCCACCTATTCCATTTGGACTCGCACCATCAATTCTTGCAGCTTTTCACTTTCAACACAACTTACTATTTGTAGCAAGTTGTCGATTCCTGAACATTTAGAGCCATTTGGAGGCCCTAATGAGCCATGTGGATATTGGTGGCCACCCACCTATTCCATTTGGACCCGCACCATCAGTTCTTTCAGTTTTTAAGTTTCAGCACAACTTACTATTTTTAGCATTTTTTCAAGTCCTGAACTTTCAAAGCCATTTTGAGGCCCTAAAAAACGTTTTTTGGGCATCGTTTCTTCGACGAATATGATTCCATTTCAAAATTGATGTTCACGCTTAGCAGTTGTAGTCCTCGGATAGATCTTTCAAATGATGTATCATGTGCATCAAACAAAGATAGGATGCCAAAGTTATGAGCCCAGGAAGTTGAAACACCAATTTACCCAAACGAGGCTCATAGTTTTGGCGCTTCATCTCCTATGGTTAGGTTTTTGGATGTTTAGGATTTTGCATTGTTTCTCAACAATAAATATGCCTTTGAGCCTCAATGTAACACAGTTCAGAGGCATGTGGCCACCACATCTCTTCTCAGAGATAATATACCAGCACCCTAGCTATTTTATTTCCATTATATCTGTAAGCATATTTCTATTATTTGATATTAATGAAATGAAGCATTATTTCCGTTGCATCTCTATTTTTATGTATATTTCTATACTTCATTGCGTTCCTGCATAAATCTAGATCAGTGGTATTAGAGTGGTCTACTCTTTCTTTGTTTTTCTTTTCATGTCCCCGATGCGGTCAGGGTATAAGGAGTTTTGGCTCGATCTGGTTGAACCCTTGCAAGATCAGCCTAAAAAATCCCAACACCCTACCATGGTAGAAGAAAAGAAAGACAAGGGAGCAGGAGATCCTATCAAAATATTGCTTGAGGAGGCCCTCGAGAAACAAAGGAAAGCAATGATGGATAATTTTGCTTAGATCCTTCAACGACTGCCCACCTACGACGCATCTACGTCCAACAGCCACTCTGGAGGTGCCACTCCCTTCAAGGTAGAGGTAAAATTTGAAATTCTTGTATTTGAAGGCCAAATAGATGTAGACGTCGTCAATAGATGGTTGAATTTGCTAGAAGGGTATTTTTCAGTCCAGGATTTCTCTGACCGAGAAAAGATTATTTTTGCACTCCTTAAAGTCGCCCCCCATGTCAAGGATTGGTGGGAAACGTACTGTGAGAAAAAGGATGACGGGGAACCCTCTCTATTCTCAGCTGCACCCACTTGGAATTCATTCCAAGATAGAATCAAGGAATAATATTACCCCGTGGGGAACTATGAGGACAAGTACATCCAATGGACCACGCTGCGGTAGCAAAGAGATCAAGATGTGCACGAACTAATGAATTTATTCCATACCCTGTGCAGAAAGTCAGGTATTAAAGATTCAGAGAGACATTTGGCTCTCAAGTACCGTAGCTATCTACACAGACACATTCAGGAGGAAATGGAGTTCCTCGACATTACATCACTTGGCATGACATATCACTATGATACCAAGATCGAGCAGAAATTTAAGTAGAAGAAGAGATACTTTGGATCCGTGAATCCAAAGCAAGGGAAAGGCACCCTTGAATCGTAGAACAAGGGGCAAGGCCAAAGTGGGGCGACTCAGAACAACACGAAAAATCCAAAGAAGGACATAGGGAAATGGTGTGAATTTCATAATAGCCCCACTCATAACACAAACGAGTGCCGGGTCAAATAGTCGTTGGTGGCCGAACTAAAGGCACCCGAATCAGATGCATGTTTTGATCCTGAGTCAAAACCAGATAGAGGAAATGAAAAAGGGAAGCAGATCATTGATGCGGATCCCAGTGCCATTTTTTCCACCACTAAGATCCAGAGGGAGGATCCAGAGGAGGGGGAGCGCCTCTTCCATTCACTGATGTGGGTGAAGGGTTCTCCACTGCAATTCCTTGTCGATAGCAGAAGGCAAAAGAACCTCATTTCAGTAGAGGTCATCGAAAGGCTTGGCCTACTGACCATAGCACACCCACAGTTGTGTACAACCGGGTGGCTTCACCGAGGGAGAGATCTATGCGTATGCCAGCAGTGCCACCTTTCGTACAATATCAAGCCATTCACAGATGAGGTGTTGTGTGATGTTGCTCCTCTTGATGTAGCTGATGTATTATTGGGCCGACCATACTGATGGAGGCAACATGTTCTGTATGATTCTAGGCCTCATGCTGTTATTATTACTTTTGGAAATAGCTTGAATAGGATATCAGAGGTAGTACTGCCTCCTGTCATCTCTTTGACTACTACAAAACAATGCAGTAAGATTGTTTCCTGAACTAGGGAATTTATTTTCCTTACAACTCACTCATAGGGAAAGAATAATATTGTGGCCACAACCTCAAAATAGGGCTCCCCTGCACGGCTGCAGCAGATGGACAAAGTCATGGAGGAATATGAGGACATTTTCTCCTCACTCACAAAGGTTCCTCTACATTATCAGGACAAGCACTCCATTTATCTGACCCCCGACGCACCGTCGCCTGATGTTTCCATACCTCATACAAAGACACAGACAAAATCCACACATATACTCTCTGAGGCTGATAATGAAACCAAATTTACTAAACGCATCCAGCATGTTCGCCTATAGGTCCATCACATCTTCGACAAATCTAATACCCAGTTCAACAGAATTTGCCTCATCTTATGGAAAATCTCAAAAAAATGGGGACCATTGCTTCCTAATGAGGGAGGAATGATCCAAGTGGATATCAGTGGCCACCCACCTATTCCATTTGGACCCGCACCATCAATTCTTGCAACTTTTCACTTTCAGCACAACTTACTATTTTTAGCAGGTTGTTGGTTCCTAAACTTTCGAAGCCATTTGGAGGCCCTAATGAGCCACGTGGATATTGGTGGCCACCCACCTATTATATTTGGAACTGCACCATTAGTTCTTTCATTTTTTGAGTTTCGGTACAACTTACTATTTTTAGCATTTTTTCGGGTCTTGAACTTCCGGAGCCATTTTGAGGCCCTAAGCGATGTTTTTTGGGCATCATTTATTCAGAAAATATGATTCCATTTCAAAATTAATATTTTCACTTAGCAATTGTAGTCATCAGATATATCTTTCTAACGATGTATCATGTGTGTTAAACGGAGATAAGATGTCAAAGTTACGACCCTGGGAAGTTGAAACAACAATTTACCCAAACGAGGCCCATAGTTTTGGTGATTCATCTCCTACGGTTAGGTTTTTGGATGTTTAGGGTTTTTCATTGTTTCCCAACAATAAATAGACCTTTGAGCCTCATTGTAACACAGTTCAGAGGGATGTGGCCACCACATCTCTTCTTAGAGATAAGCTACCAGCACCCTAGCTATTTTATTTCCATTATGTCTATAAGCATATTTTTGTTATTTGATATTAATGAAATGAAGCATTATTTCCATTTCATCTCTGTTTTTATGTATATTTATATAGTTTATTGTATTCTTTTATAAATCTGGATCACCATCTCCAGCCGTAATTACTTCAAATTTTATTTATATTTTCATTATCTAATTGAATTTTATTTTTTTATCCATGTCAATAAACTGAATAAAATTAATGTATACAAATTTTTAGGTTCATGCAAACTCATAATCAAGCTCAGATGCACAAAATATTCAAACAGTTCCAAAATGTTGGAAGCTCTTATTAGGAGCAACATACCGCAAAGTGTGGTTGGTAAATGAAAATGAACAGCCACTTCACCTTGCCAATTGTAACATGCGATCTTCTAGCCATAATCCTTGGAAAAAAATGGTAATAATTGTCTCGTATAATGTAATTATTTCCACATCAAACCAATTAATCATGCACTGATGTGCTTACTAATTTATTTCATCGATTTTGTACTAATCATGTTCAAATATTTTTTTGAAATTATTAGGATTCTAGTGATAATGAGAGACTTACCTACCATCTTACGTTGCACCCCACGAAAATTTCAAATCGAGAGAAGGCTGATTTAAGAGAAAAATGCAGAGAGGAACGATACCAAGAATGGTTGAATCAACCACCTATTCAATTCCGACTATGTACAAATTCACCAATTAGGAATTACTACAACAATAGTAGTTCTTCACAAGGTGGCAATGGAGGAAATCAAATAGAAGTTGGTATGGATGATTACTTAAGGGATACGACTGACGTGGAGACAATGTTGTTAGATGCATTCCAGAATGATGATCATCTAGGGAATGATGCTCATATCGCTGATACCTTTTTCGAAAGCCTTAAATTTTTTTCCACCACCCCTCTCTTTAGACTCGACGGTCAGTAAAATTCTACCCAGTTGGGGACAAGGATGTTACTGTACAACTTGAAAGCAAATTTTTTCTTGTCAAATGCATGTTTCTTGGAAATTTTGGGGTAATTGACCATCATGTCCCTTATATTTTGAGAAATCGTGTCATGCAATCAACATTACAAATGGTCAATTTTATGAATGTAATTAATAATTATTGGTATTGTACATTTAATATTTTCTATGAACAACTATAGGTTATTCAAAGATAAGGTTATTCCAAGTGATAATTTCTTGCTCGGTAGTTACGAAGAGGCAAACAAATTGTTGAAAATGTTGGGTGTTGACTACATATCATATCATGCATGTCCAAATGATTGTATTATATATTGAGGATAATATGCAGACAAAGAGATATGTCTGAAATGTGGGCATGATAGGTATGATAAATAAAAAAATAAGGGTAAATCACATGGTCCTCCTTTTAAGATATTAAGGCACGTGCCTATAATCCCAAGGATTCAAAGGGTCTTTCGTTGCAAAGAGTTAGCTAGGTTATAGGGATGGCATGCCTCACACAGAAGTGAGTTGGGAGATATGTGAATCCCAGTAGATTCAATATCCATGAAGCATATAGAGGATACATGGGCTGAAAAATTCAAGGATGAAGTACGAAGTCCACGACTTAGTATAGTCATGGATGGTGTCAACCCATATTCCCTTCAGAACACCAACTATTATGTTTGGCCTGTAGTAGTGATCAATAACAATATCCCCCCGTGGTTTTCCATGAAGAATGAACATCTTATGTTGGCTCTCATAGTCCTTGGTAGAAGACAAGTGAAGAATATGGGTATCTACTTACAACCACTAGTAGATGAATTGAAAGAATTATGGGATGGGATAAATGTATATGATGTATCAAGACCCATCGCAACAGAGAGGAGTTTTACATTGTATGGCATATGTGATTACATGAAACAAAATTATCCAGGCTTATGATTTTTCTCTGGTAAATTACATGTTTATTGATTTTTTTATATATGTAACAATATTCTTTTGCATATTAATTTAATTCGTTGTAATTTTTTTGATCTTCCTGATATTATTTAATGTGCCATGCATATTGTATACAATAATTTTGCAGGTTTTGTAACAAAAGGGTATTATGGATGTAAATGTTGTGGACCTTCTCTGAAAGCTAGATAGTCCAACGACCTACGGAAGATAGTGTATGACTGCTCCAGGGTATTCCTCCCAGAATAACATCCTTACAGAAGAGAAACATCCGCTTTCAATGGTAAACGAGAGAGAACCCAAAGGCTTGCAATAATGACAGCAGTTGAATGGCTTAGAGAATATGAGAGAGAGAAGGAGAAGGAGTTCATAGAAATGTTTGATTCAAATGGGGAGCCTATGTTCGATGATCCAGAATTCTTCAACACCTATGTTGAGAAATTTCCCATTGGGATGAAAAGGAAATCTATATTTTATAGCCTCCCATATGGGGAGCATCTTAAGATTACGCACTTATTAGATCCCATGCATATATTTGAAGATGTTTCATCTTATTTATGGAGGAACATATTATCGAAACAAAGTGACACATTGGCTATTAGGAAATATATTATTACTTCAAAAACTAAAAAGAAACGTTGGCCAAGACAATTAGAAAGTACAAGATTAGAGGCTAGTCCCTCTAATTGGTATTTCAAAGAAGGTGATGTCCCATGGATTTTTAAAAAGGATGATCTGTCTTTGGCAAAGGAAGTTATAATGGGTGTGAGGGTGCCATCTTCATATGGGTCTTCACTACGACGTTGCTTCACCGTGGAACACAATTTGTCGGGGTTGAAATTGCATGACCATTTGAATCTTGTAAGAGTGCATATAATGTCAAAAGCATGATTTTATTATTTGTTATATTAATAAATTATATCCCATGGGATCATAAAACATAACTAATTTTTTATATTATTGCATGTGTTTATAACTTTGTAGTGTCATTATCCTTTGTTTGTGCATGGGTGTGTGAAACATGACTTCCCCCAAGACCTAGGATGTGCCATATCTAAATTATATACATTTTTACATTGGATCACATCAAAGGGGATTCATGTGGTTAGCATTCCACGGTGGCGTCAAGAGATAGCTAAGATTTTTTGTATGTTTGAGAAGGAACTGTCAACAAGTTTCATTGGCTTGCATGTTCATCTTCTAATCCACCTAGTAGATGAGGTTGAATTATTTGGGGTGGTTTGTTGACATTGGATGTTCTTCTTAGAGAGGTAAATGAATAAATTGAAAGGTTTTGTTCGACAAAGGGAAAAACCCGAGTGATCTATGGTAGAGGAGTACATATCGTATTAGTGTTTCTATTATGCTAGTGATTACATCAAGAAGATCGACAACACACCAGGTGTGGTGATTTAAGATGATGAAAGGGATGAAGACAAAAGAGAAGGGGAGCTTATCCAAACAAATGGAAAAAGGTGCTTGATAAAGAGTAATCGATTTATAATTTGTCAAATTTACACAAAGTAAATATTCACATTGAACTTCGATATAATGTATATTTTGATCTCATATGTAATATATTTCAGTTTTATTTCATCAACGAATGTAGAAATTGAAGTAATCAATAAATGTTTTCTTTACAATTCCGAAGTGACACAACTGTGGGTCGCATTGTACGAATAAAAGAGGATGAAATGGAATAGTGACAGGACATAATTCAGATAGACGAATGGTATAAACTAGCCTTATCCCGATCATTTAAAAGAAACTATGCCAATTATATGCCCGAAAAGTTGGGTTTCTGACCAAGTCATAGAGAAATACGGTGCGACCAGTCATTACCCGCGTGGTGAAGAGGATGCGCGAAATGTAGGGATTGGGTGCATCAACTCAGTAATAATATATTTATGTGAATTTTAAACTTAATTATGCACCTTTGAAATGTAACATCTATATTTTATAATTTAACAGTTGGGTTAATAGACAAATGACACTATGATTTTTAACATTTTTATAGGTGCATTTTTTCCCATCTATGTGGGCATATGGACACCATTTTCGCATAGAAAATGTCGATGATGGACACATGACACAAGAATGTGGATTGGAAGTTGAGTTCGATCAATCTAGTTGAGCTAGCCACTATGATCAAAACCTAGTACGAGGGATGTTAGGTTACTTCAGAAAGATACAAAATATCATTGAAGTGGACTTCTCTTCTTTCCAATGTGTTATTTTTAGGTGCAAGTGGTGGGAAATATTTGATCGGAATAATGCAAAGGACGATCGCAATAGTAGGCTGATATGTAAGAACTATAAAAGGATGTGGGATGAATCTAAGGAGCCTTATGTTTTCCCCAAACACTACAACCAGATTTTTTTTACCTAGATGTGTTAGATAGGGATTGGTCATTCGTATTGAGACATCACCCTACATCAAAACATATTTTTGAGAACAATAGTGTTATCATGCCAAACAAGCTGGAAGATAATGAGGGTGATCATGAGAAATGAGTGTGATATGGTACATGTGTTATTTCATCATTTATACTATTTAAGATAGGTTTTTATAAAGAATAGGACCTAACCTTATAACTAGGACTCTTTTTTTCCTAACATTATAATATGAATTTTTTATTAATTGGTTTGCATTGTGTTAATGTTAAAATCATTTCACTTGGTAATTTGCAATTATGTTGATCTTGAAAGCAATGGACTGTATCAAGTTCTTTTTTTTTTTGTCAATTCCTAAAATAATACATCAACTTGATTTCTTTAAATGGTTTTTCACTATATCAGTAATTAAATAAATGCACCCCATATATATATATATATATATATATATGAATAATATATGAATAATATCTTCAATTTTTTTTAAAATTTATTAATATATACTATTATTTTTGGCATGTAATATCATAATAAAATAATGATAATTCTAAACATGAATTTATTTCCATTATTTTCTAAACTTTATTATGTTACAAAAATTCATATTATTCTAGATTTATTATTTTACAATTATTTATATTCATACAAATTTACAATTTTACAATTTTACAATTATGGTAATTTAACAATATGTACGGTATAAATTTTACTTACGGTAGTTATGGTTCAAAATTGGAAATTATTTTACAATTTTACAATTTTACAAATTTACAAATTTTACAATTTTAATAAAATTGAATCATCACAATACATACAATTACAATTACAATTACAATTTTACAAATATTTTACATACAATTACAATTGTACATATAATTACAATTAAAATTACAATTTTACATACACAATTAAAATTACAATTACAATTACAATTTTACAAAAATTTGACATACAATTACAATTACAATTACAATTTTACAATTTTAAATACAATTACAATCAAAATTTCAATTACAATTACAATTCTACATACAATTACAATTACAATCATGATTTAATATTAAAAATAAAAATCACAATCATTATAAACATCGTACAAACATCATATTCTAAAATACACATTCAAATTCGCTAACATCATCTAATCATCATCATCATGATCATCTAACAAAACACAAACATTGTATAAAACCATCACAACACAAACTCCAAATATACATTTCATGTCAAATAACTGCTATCACATACACATCTATATGCAAGCACATTAAATGAACATATCTAACATGACCTAAAAATATACACATCATGATGAACACCAACATGTAAATTAAGTACATCAACATGAACATAAAATACATGCACCACACACACACACACACACACACACACACACACACAAAATGTCAAAAATATACAATTGTAATAGAACTGCATATAAATGTCAAATATATGGTGGTACTACATCCATACTATAACTAGTACTCGCGGCCTGCTCAATCGATGGTACCTCATGATCAGATGGATGTGCCTGCTCAACCAAAGGTGCTTGCTCAGTCGATGGTGCCTACCGATCAGATGGACGTGCTGACTCAGGAGGTGCCTGCTCATCATATGGTGTCTGCTCAGGAGGTGCTTGCTGAAGAGATGTTGCAACCTGCTCAGTGGATGGTTCCTACTCAGATGGACATGTCTGCTTAGGATCAGGTGCCTACTAAGTCAATGGTGTTTGCTCAGGACTAGGTTCCTACTGAGATGGTGCCTTCTCAGAAGATTCCTTCTTAGGAATAGATGTTGGCTTCTCATCTCTGACACGAGGTGAAGCAGGAGGAGATGGAGTACTAGAATGATCACTCTCCTCATGATCATTATCATTTGATGAGATTCTCTATCACGCATCTCCATGGTGCCTATCCCTCCTAGCTGCCAGTAGCCTAGAAGCTCCAACGATATGAGGCATATGGCTCATCATATCATGGGGTATGTCCCTTCAGAGCTCTGTGAGGGTATAACCATCCTGGATCTCTCTAATCATCACAGGGTAGACTCCCTCGTCAACCAGGAGTCTACAGAATTGGTCGCCCAACTCCATCCTGAATCGAATGTCTTCCCTACACTGCATGCCCACGGGTATCTGAACCCGATGAGGGTTGTTACCCTGATGCATGGCCTCTGTCATCTCCTCGTCATGATATATAGGATCCTTTGGTGGGGGTGGAATATTTTCCCCAATGAATGTGCCAATATCTTCAAAATATATATTACACAACAATAATTAAAAATTTTCATTAAAAATTTAATAAAACAAGTTAAAGAACGTGTTAGAATAAATTTTATTCTAATTAATTAAGACAATAAAATGAAACTATATTAATTTAAATAAAACACTTATATTACCTCTAGCATCTGGTGGTTCATCCTATGTGAAGAGGATGTTGGTACACCCTCACCAATCCAAACCCACGTACGGACATGACACCATCACGAACATGTGATCATCAACCCTGGCTAGTAGTTGTAGTGCATCACTAGATATCTTGGCCAGATACTCGAACAAGCCCCTCTTAGGCATCATCTTGCCCCACATCTGCATCCATACATGTAACATCAGCCTACAAGGCTGGCAGAAAAAAATAAGGCGTCATCTCCGAAAACCTCTCAAAAAATTAAAAAAAAAAAACTTTGAAGCATAAGGGAAGGTCAACCTCCCATGTGCCTGAGAATGACATCTATCTAATGCTATAAAAAATTGCTGCAAAAAAATGGCATACCATCTCACAAGTCATGGCATCTCAAATAAAGAATCAACATAAAATAAAAGAGGGCAATTAATGCATTTCCTGTCACTAGTATAGTGTGCAATGGTCTTCAGTAGTAGTGAGAGGACCTCACCTCCACTGCACCTAATGAAGCAATGCGTAACTGAACACCAGACACCTGAAAATATGCAGGAGAAAGTATATCATCCCTAATGTATCTCTAGGAGTATGCCAACTGAATCACTACTGCATAACTGACGGGGACATTTGGGAATTGGGGAAAATCCTTCCCTCTCCTAGATAGGCCGGTAATAAAATAAATGTCCTCCTCAGTGGACTGGTACCACTGGCCAGGAAAGACCTAGAAATCTTGTCAGTGGGCATCCCACCTATAGGTTTTAAACCTATACATAAATTAACTGCAAGCAAATCTTAAAAATAGAAAAATAAACAATAGCGAGAGCATAAAACATAAAACATATATACAGAGGGATTTTCCCCTGGATCCCAAATCTAGATGACCAGCTTGATTTTTCACTATATTCCTTTTAGTGTTACAACACATATATATACATGACGAAGCATACATAAACCCCAATCCATTAACCCTGGATTAGAACAAACCTTAGTTCCCTTGACCGGATCTACAAAATACTAGGGGCCGAAAACCATCATGCCCCAAAACCATGTGCAAACCCATGCACAAAACCATGGGTGGGTCCACCCACTAGAAAGAATATAACACAAACCCAACATTCTCCCACTTGTCATTTTCTTTCCGTAGGGGACCATAGGAGAGCTGATTCATTAGCCCAGCTTTGCAACACCCATTTTTTCTCTACACCAAGAGAACTTTCGAGTGCCCACAGACTTTGTCAATGCATCTGCAACATTCTTCAAAGTGTCCACCTTTACCAACAACACCCTTTTAGCCTCAACCTTTTATCTCAAAAAGTGATATTGAACATCAATGTGCTTTTTCTTTGAATGATAAGCAGGGTTCTTAGCCAAGAAAATTGCATTTTGGCTATCACAGTCTATCCTTATAGTTTTCTACACCAACCCCATACTTGAACACAGTCTCTACAACCAAACTGCTTCCTTGCTTGCATGAGTGCCTGCCATGTATTCTGCCTTTGTAGTTGAAAGAGCCACTACAGACTGTCTTTTACTCATCCAACTGACTGCACCTCCAAATAGGCTAAACACATACCCACTTTTAGATATTCTTTGGTCCAGATCTCTAGCCCAGTCTGCATCAACAAAAGCACGAATGTCCAACACTCTTTCCAATCCTAGTCTTCCCTGGTAGCACAAGCCATAATCACTAGTGCCACACAAATATATGAAAACCCACTTCACTGATGTCCAATGCTCCTTCCCTGGGTTTGACATAAACCTGCTAAATACTCCCACTACATGTGCAATGTCTAGTCTAGTACAAACCATTGCATACATCAAGCTACCCACTGCACTTGCACAAGGAACACGGGACATATCCTCCTCTTCTTCTTGTGTCTTGGGACATTGTTCAGCAGACAACTTTGTACCTACAGGAATCAGAACATTCACTAGTTTACTATCCTGCATATTGAACATCTGCAATATAGTCTTGACATACTTCCTTTGGTTTAGTTAAAGCTTCCTCTTTGCCCGATCTCTCTTAATTTACATGCCCAAAATACAGTTTGCAGCACCAAGGTCCTTCATGTCGAATTTGGAGAATAGTTGGGTCTTCAAATCTTGGATAATTTCTTTGTCATTTCCAATCAGCAACATATCATCCACATACAAGACCAAATAAATAACACGGTCACAAATTAATTTAAAATAAACACAGTGATCCTCCTTGCTTCTAGTGAAGCCAAGTCCCCGTATATAGGTATCAAATTTCTGATACCACATCCTTGGTAACTGTTTTAACCCATACAGAGACTTCTTTAACCTGCATAGCAGCTCTTTCTTCCCCTTCACCATAAAGCCTTCAGGTTGTTTCATGTAGATCTCCTCTTCCAAATCCTCGTGAAAAAATGTTTTCTTCACATCCATCTATTCTACCTCAAAATCAAATGCAACAGCAATAGATAAAAGTAATCTAATAGAAGTAACTTTGGAAATAGGAGAAAAAATTATCACCAAAATAAATTCCCAACACCTGGGAATAACCTTTTTCTACCAACCGAGATTTGTATTTATCCACCTTTCCATCTACATTCATCTTCTTATTAAACACCCATTTTCTCCTGATGGGCTTCCCTCCAGCCGGCAACTCCACCAGATCCCATGCCTCATTTTTATGCAAGGATGCCATTTCATCAACCATGGCCTCCTTCCATAGATTTCCATCCTCTGAATCTAGTACCTCCCTAACGGTTCTGGGATCATCATCAGTTATAGTTAAAGAAAAATTTGAACAGAAAGCCGATGGTCTATACCTTTATGGTTGTCTTCTTTCCCGAATTAATCTTCTCACAGCTCGAGTTTGTGGCTCTTCCTCTTCTGAGTCTTCTTCTGTTGTAGTGTTTGATTCATCCTCCTTTAGCTCAAACTCTATCTTCTCAGGTTCCTTTGGTAGGATTTCATGTTTAACAATATCTTTCACCTCTCTAAACACCACATCTCGGCTGTACACAACCTTCCTTGTTTCTGGGTTCCAAAGCTTGTAACCCTTTAAACAATCCTTATACCCAATAAAGATGCACCTTTCAGATTTATTATCCAACTTGGTCCTTTTCTCCTTTGGAACATGTACATATGCATCACATCCAAATACCCTTAGATGTGAAAGAGAGGGTTTCTTACCAGTCCATACCTCATGTGGAGTCTTATCCTCCAACATCGATGAAGGTGATCTGTTAACCAAGTAACATGCAGTCTCCACTGCCTCTGCCCATAATTTTTGTCCTAACTTGGTACCACTGACCATGCTTCTTGCCTTTTCCATCAGCGTTCTATTCATTCTTTGTGCAACTCCATTTTTCTGAGGTGTGTATGGAGTAGTATTCTGTTGTGCTATACCACACTTCTTACAGAACTCTTCAAATTCCTTCTTGCAGAACTCCCCACCATTATCATTCCTCGACACCTTTATCTTCTTCTCTGTCTGGTTTTCCACCAGGGCCTTAAATTCTTTAAATCTTTCAAAGACTTCAGATTTCTTCCTCAAGAAATATATCCATGTATTCCTTGAGAAGTTATCTATGAATGAAACATAGTACATAGACTTAACCAGTGATGGAATCGACACAGGTCCAAACACGTCATTTTGCACAAGCTCTAATATCTTGTTTTCCCTCTTAGCACTAGAAGGAAAACTGATGCGATTCTACTTCCCATATACACAATTTTCATAGAAATCAAAATCCAGATAGCTATTAGACATACCTTCTACCATACCATTTCCATGTAGTATCCAAAGGCCATTCTCTCCAATATGTCCAAGCCTTTGATGCCATAGCATGGTCTTTTCTCTAGAGACCGCCAGGCTTTCTGCTTCACTTTTGGGAACCACAGAACTATTGCACCGATCAATAATAGTGGTTCATTGAAGCTTGTATAAAGTTCCAATCTAAACTCCCTGCATTAATATTAGTGCTCCCCGAACCATCTTACAGGCATCTTTCTCGAACACTATTTTTACACCTGCATCATCCATATTTCTTACAGAAATTATATTTCTGGCCAATGCAGGAATGTGTAGAACACTAGGAAGTGTTCTAATCCTTCCACCTTGTGGCTTCAGCTTGACTTTTCCACGTCCAATGATTTTGGCCTTCCTATCATCACCTAAGAAGACATCACCGCCATGTATTTCTCATACTCGCAGAACCAATCCCTATGAGGATTGAAGTGAAAGGATGCACCTGAGTCAATCAACCATGACTCATGATCTACATGTGTATTTGAAGAAGAATCCAAATACACATCCCCACCTTCATCCAGGTGGTTTTTTGCATCATTAGATCCCTTTCCTTTCTCAAGAGCTTTAGATCTGCAGTCCTTTTTGTAGTGCCCTTCCTTTCCACATTTCTAGCACACCTTTACAAACTTTCCAAGAGATTTAGATCTCCCTCTAGATTTAGATATCCCACTCAAAGCCTTATTCTTTTTTCTATTCTGGGACCCTCCTCATAGAGATAAGGCATCTCCATTATGACCCTCCATATTTCTCTGTCTCATTTCCTCTGACAACAAGGTTGAGAAAATGTCATCAAAATTCAAGGTAGTTGTATTGCTACCTATTGCAATAACCAGACTGTCCCACAAATCTGGTAGAGAACACAACAAACTGATGAACTTATCTTCATCTGAGATTTTAACATCAATAGATGATAGCTAACTTACCATAGTATTGAAGGTGTTCAGATTCTCTGTCATCGAGTCTCCATCCTTCATCCTCAGGTTATACAGCTTTTTCCACAGGAACAATTTGTTCACCACATACTTAAATTGGTACAAAGTCCATAGCTTGTCCCACAAGGTCTTCGCCGTAGCTTCCGCAGATACATTAAACAATACTAAATCTGAGACACGCAACCGTATTGTGCTCTTTTCCTTCCGATACAGCTTCTTCCACTCTTCATTTGACATTCCCGTTGGTTTAGTACGAGGATCTACCATGATCCATTGATCTTTATCCACCAGCAAATCCTCCATCTTGAGCTTCCACAACTCGAAACTCTGACCATTAAATTTCTCAATCTCTATCTTCCCGCCGCTCGCCATATTCTTTCACCGCAAGAATCGATCCTGCAGATCTCCCACTAAACATGGTCTACCTCAGGCTCGAGCAAAAAACCCCTCAGTAGAAAAGGCATCCCCTTGAAGCCGAACATGCTCTGATACCAAATGTAGGTTTTAAACCTATATATAAATTAACTACAAACGAATATTAAAAATAGAAAATAAATAATAGTGAGAGCATAAAACATAAAACAGATATACACAGAGATTTTCCCCTGGATCCCAAATCAGGACGACCAGCTTGATTTTTCATTATATTCCTTTTAGTGTTACAACATATATATATATATATATATATATATATATATATATATACATGCCGAAGCATACATAAACCCTAATCCATTAACCTTGGATTAGAACATAACTGCAGTTCCCTTGACTGGATCTACAAAATACCAGGGGCTGAAAACCATCATGCCCAAAAAACATGTGCAAACCCATTCAAAAAACCATGGGTTGGTCCACCCATCGGAAAATAAGGACCAAAATTTTTTTCTGGGGTGCTGCCTTGGACCCCGACCAGGGGGGTGGGGTACCGCCCCCCCGTGACCTCCCCACCCCCCCCGGTATGTTGTGCCCAACGCAACATACAGGGGGGCCTATCACCCCCCCTGTTACCCCCCTCGTGTGTGATTAGTCATAGAAACAATATAACACAAACCCAAAACCACTTGTAGATCAACTATCCTAATAAACCATTGTGCCCCTTCATGGAGGTAGCCTCCTCGTAGAACCTAAGGAAGCATACCTCCTTTAAGAGCAATGGGGTGGGTGCCGTAATAGGGTGAGGGTATAAAAGTCTCTCCCTCTCCCGTGCCTCCCACTATTGTATCATGTTATAATGGTCCTCCCTCTGCTCTTGTTTTTGCCTTTCCTTTCTCCATTGATGTCGTTGAATGATTCACATATTAAATACATCAATCTCCCTCATACATAAAACCTATTTTTTTTGTTAAATGACAAATTTATTTAGAAATATATAAATATAAATTTTATCGAAAAAAAAAAACATTTGGTGTGCCCAAAAAAACAGTCATGCACCGCCACCGGTGCATACCTGTCTATTGTGCACCATCGACAGTGCGCATGAAAATACTTCACACACCGCGAAAACAACAAATGTTTTTCTGTGGTGCATTGACCAAACTATCTGCCTGAGGGAGGTTGTTAAATCCCATGCACTGTCGTACATAATGGCCACTGCATTTTGGTAAACGACCACACTGTTGTACATAGTGTTATTTTTAAAAAATTTAAATTTTCGGTGCAGATGGAAACTGACACGCACCACACTATTTTATTGTCCTTTGTGTGCTTTTCAGGGTACTGCACCGGACCACCCATTGTGGTTTTCGTTAACACCATTTGCGGTGCGGCCTGTAAATTTATAGGGAGTACTGTGAATGGTGCGAGCCAAACATCTCAAACGCACCATGCAATTTTTTTTTTGAACAGTGAATTTTAAGTCAATTTAAGAAAAAATTCCGTTAAAATCTTAAGTTGGTGAGAAACAAGTAGATTACCTACACATTTGCGTGTTGAGGAGGCATATTTGCAATGGAATACTAAAAATCAAATTCTCCTATTGTTTTGCAAAAGTCAAACTCCACACAGTGAGTAATGGACAGTAGCAATGTAGGCAATGGGAGCACTAATGGCAGGGCACCTCAAAGAAGAAAAACTCACACCAGTGCTTGAGAGCTCTAGAGCACTGTAACAAGTAAAAATGAATGCTTTTACGTTTGGTAATTTTTTTTGAATTAACCTTTTTTCGGTGCGCTTAATTATGAGATGCACCTAGTGGTTGTATCAATGGCGCACTATGCTTCTTTATGGTGCATTGGATTACTAAGACACACCAGGCTGGTTTGTACAGAGAGCATAGTGTCTCGGTGTGCCATTTGATACTACATACCAGTGCGCTGGATTATTGAGATGCACTGGGTTAGGTTGTACGGAGAGCACAGTGTCTCAGTGTGCCATTTGATAGTATGCACTGGTGTGCTTTATATAAAATTCATTGGTGCTTGTTATGATTAGAAATGCATCGCAAAAAAAAACATCCGCAAAAACCTCCACCTGCCAACCTCCTCTAGTGACCTCCACTACAAATGGATATCAGGGTTATTTTTGTAAGGGCTTCCTCAAAAACATCTGCTAGAGGGTCTTTTCCTTGTAGTGTGTGGTTCCATTAAGGAGGATTGGGAGCATATGCCTGAAATGGTTAATTGAAAGGCTGAGGATGATATGGAGGAGCATAGGGCCAAGAAGGAAGTGTGGACCATGATGGATGAGTGGAAAAGTACTAAGGTGGCAAGGGTGCATTCCGGTTAAAGTCCTCCAACATTTTACCAATCTCATTCTTGATGGATGTGGTGGAGGAAGAGGTACTAGTCAAGCCTTGACTAGCCCTCCCCTTATTCTTACCTTCCCTAGAGTGGTTTTTCAACATAATTTTAATGTCATCATAGGATAATTGATAGATTTCTCCTCCAGACAATATATTGAGGGTTTCTAACACTTCCTTCTCGATTCCTCAGAGAAGAACTAACTTGAGGGATTCAGGATCAAGGGTGCAGTTGGCCCTCTATAGTTAATTTGAAACCTTTACTCATAGTATTGCAAGGATTCATCTAGTCCCAAGGTCGTCCTAAATATTTCCTCTTTTTTTCCTTTGGACATTTAGTAATCCCTGTACTTTCTATTGAAGGAATGTTACATTTGGACCCTGGTAGTCATGTTGCCCCTAGGTAGACCTATGAACCAGTGTAAGGCTACATCCTTGAGGGCAGAGGGGGACAAATTCATCTTTTTTTCAACTGAGGCATAGTCATAAGTACTAAAAAAACAACAAATTCAAACATGAAAGTGTTAGGTTCCTCAAAGGTTAGGTTATAGAAGTGTAGAAGGGCAGCAGGGCTGATGTTCTTAATCCTAGCCCGTCCATTGGTTTATATGATGGGAAATATCTCATGGTTTATGTTCTTATCCATAAATTGGATAGGTGAAGTAGGTTATTCTTCTTCCCCAATAGGTTCTTCAAAAAATTTTAGTGGTTCTCCTAGAGGATTTTCTAGCTCCCCTGTAGTTAGAGAGGGAAGTTCACAATCACTGAAGAAGAATGAAGGTTTACTACTTGAAGGTGTGGGCGTTTTTGGCAGAAATTTTCCTTGATTATATCCACTCCTACGAGGCATGAAAGAAACATTTTTGTTTTTTTTGTTTTTTTCAAGGTTGAATGCAAAACAAAGAGCATAAAACAATGCTTAAGTAGAACTTAGAAATCTCCCCAAAAACAACGCCAAAAAGTGGTGAGCCTTGGTATTGCACCAAGAGTGCTGCAAATCCCAAGGGCTCCTCATCTCTATTTATCAACCAGAGGTTCATACAAACTTTTAGGTGACAATGATATATGAAAAGTAGTTGGGATTCTGCTCATGCCACCCTCAAATGGGACATCTAATCAATAGTGCTCCAAGACTATTCCTCCTACTAAATTAGAAAGAAAGCAGGCTAATGAAGATGTAATTTAGAAGCTACCTATTACTACTAAAATGAGAATTCTGTTAACCTCAACTTGAAAATGGTATTGAAACAATTCATGAAAAGACAAGACCTAGACTACCTGCAAAAAGGAAACTACATTATCTTGCAATAATTCATCTAGTTAACAAATCTACTTGTAGAAAAGAAGCCACACACTCTTACATAACCTACCAAACTATAATTCAAGATCATTTGTAACATCCAACTAGATAATACTTGCATGTAAATCAATTTTCTACTTGTGCCAATCTGTGATAAGGAGATTAAAAATATTCTAGTTTTGCAATGAAGGAAAAGGAGGGTTTGAAGCACCCTAGGAGCTTCCCCTGAGCATGAAATCATAACTAGGGGTCAAAATCCTTATAAATAAGTCCAAGTTGTATTAAGGATAAAAAATAGTAGATGATAGAGGACCTACAAGTGTGCTACAGGTGGCTGCTACATGAGCCCTGTATTTCTATGGGAGGGCCTATAATGCTACATGAGGGAAGGCAAGAAGGTTTGTGAGGCGAAAACGATGGGTTAAGGGTATGGAAATGTGGATGGAGGCTGAGGTATATGATTTAAGGGTGGTTAAATATTCCCCTATAAAATCTTAGATCATCTTGCAGGCTTATTTTTCACTAGAAGAGATGCTCTCGGGGATCATAGGAAATGACCTTATGAAACAACAATTTTGGGACAGAATTTTGGGTTCACAAGAGGAGGTGAGGAATTCCAAGATGTAAGTGGTGAAGGTGACCTTGTATGTAGACTCAAACAACCCTAAAATAATCACATGCATACATCCATTTGTTATTGAAAAAATGAAACAACTAGTAGTGGAAAAAATGAGTTGAATTTAAATGTTATCTAATCTATGTGAAAAATCCAATCTAATAAAAGAATAAATTTCTAATCTACAACAAGCACATGAAAAATAAGATGTATAATGCTAATATTCTTCCAAGAAATCATAAAAAAAATTCTTTTAGGTTGTGGTTGTAAATATTTCTACTCATTCTCCCATAAGAGAGGTGAGGTAGATGTTGCAATCACATATTTTAATGGATTATTCTCTACTGAAATGAAAGAAACTAATAAGTACTATGAAAAGAAAAGAGATACAAGTACACAAGAGGGACCTAAGCCACTGGGTTGGGACCAAACCCAAAAGCCTCATCCCTCTGGAACTATCTCAGTCATGAATCAACAAGCATCTTCTCATTATCATTGAATCAAAGTCTAATACATCAAATAATAGTCAAAATAATACTGCTAAGTTCCTAAGATCAATAGCTTCCTAGTTGAAAAAAAAAATTGAATCATAATGAGCTCTTCTACATGATTATTTATAGAAGAGGGTAGCTACTAGAAGCTCCCTAGAAAATAGGAATATTTTTTCCTACAACTCGATAATGGTGGATCTTGTTCCTCATTACTTTCACTTGCTTGGCTGCCAATCACCTCGAGCTAGTGAGAGAGAGTGTTGTGATATTGGGTTGATTGAGGGAGTTAAGGAGGTAGAAAACCCCCTATATTCTCTCCTTTCTATATAATTCAAGTCCCTACATAAAAATCATCTCCAAAATTGCTCCATTTCCTGCAATTAAACCATTTTAGGCTACATGAGATGAAAAACGTATTTTATCCTTCTCACTAAGCATAATATAATAAAAAAACTTAAATAAATGTGAGAAAGAGATACTTATAAGGCTAGAGGATGGAATTGTGACCCTTATAATGTACCTATTGATGAGTCATTCTCACCTGATAATGGTCTAAGCAGTTGACGTGGTCGATGCACTGGCACAACAGGTGGCATGCCCAATTTATATTCCCCGATGGGGTGCCTGGGTGGAGTTGGATGTAAGGCTAATATCCCTCGAAATAAATCATAATTTTCAATCTGTTAATGTTTCTATATTGACTTTTACTTTTTGTGGGAATGCACTAGCTTAACTGTCGCACTTGTTATTCGTCGAAGCTCCTCTAAGGTGAGGATGCTTTGAGATGGGTGATTATCCTCTTGACATGTGGCTAATCCTTAATCATGTGTATTTGAGAAATGGGGGAAGTCCCACTACCACTTGGAAACTCCTTCATGTCGAGAATGTTTTTTATTACTGTTGAGGTAGAACCCACATGCCTTGGCGCTCTCGTCACCTATTCCTCGAAAGTTTGATTGATTTTAAAATGTAATTAGAAACCGTTACAGGGCTCTTTTTCTTATGTGGTATACATTATAGATGACTTCATGCTAACTCCAACTAATCCACAAGTCAACCTATGATTAATCCATGTGTCATCCATATCTAGGTCCCTTGGGTACTTGGAAACTTCAAAATTGCCTACCATGTGTTCACCTCCTAGTGGTTGGTTCTTGACATCACTTTCTCCCAATGATACGTTGCCACCTATTCGGTCAAAGGAGAGATAATAAGGCCCCAAGTCCTTTTTTTTTCAATTAATTTCTTTGTAAATGGTTCAATCCCGATGCCTCTGAGAATTTATTTAGCAAAAGGATATGGGGTTACGGGGTTGCACGGTATAGGCCTCCAATTTTTGTTATAGGGTTCCATTAGTATATGGCCCTAACTTCAATGTTGACAGATCCCTAGTCCTTGGCCCCTGAATCTTTTCAAAATTGATTTAATAATCAGTCACATGATTTTTGGGTTTCCAGGATTTTGACTTTTACGGGCTCAAATTTGATTGCCCTTATCTTTTGATCCAAGAGGCCAATTTCAAACTTCTTTACATCATTGGAAATCTCTTCCAGATAAATGTATTACTTATTTGGTATGATATGGTCTTTGAGCTCACTCGTTTCTTTGAAAATGGATCCAAAATCTGTTATGCTTTGTAATTCAACTCCTTAGTTATATGAAGCTTAAAAGAAACAAAATAGGAGGGTAAAACAATGGCTCCAACTGGGGACAATATCTTGTTGGAAAGGCACCAAGAACCTACAAAATAGTAGCCTTCTTTTGGGCTTGGAGTAAAAAATATACATTCAAAAATAAAAATGAAACAAACATTCCGATATTTATAATGAATCATCGATATTTAAAATTGAAGTGGGTACCCGACTTTAATACTAAAAGTAGTTCTTGAGGTATGTCCCATTGGCAGGCATCTCAAACATTTCAGTAGGAAAATTTTCTTGTAGGAATTTGTTGTTACCTTCGACTTCAGCTACATTTAATGGACCAAATAACAAAGGATCAAATTTTCCATGTTTGTCCTTATCTTCTCTCCTAAAATCCCATCTAAGCACAAGGTCACTTGGCTGGAAAATTATACCTTTGGATTTTCTTTCAAACATGACCTTCATCTTATCTTGGAACTTAACCATATTTTGAGTAACTTGCTCTCTATTTTCCCACAATTATACCGAATGGTTTATCCTCAGGGTCAACGGATTGTGATCCTCCTTTGCATCCTGATTAATTTAGCCACTGGCATAACCAATTGACTAGGGAACAATGTAGCAATACCATACAATAATTTAAATTGTGATCTTCCAGTGGATCTCTTTGTTGTGACTCTTTTTTCCCAAAGAGAAAATTTAAACTAGGATTCCCTACTTTTCTTATTCTCTACAATGGGTTTCTTTAAAATGATCACCAATGTTTTGTTTGATGACTCGACCAATCCATTTCCATGTGGATAATAGGTGGTAGAGTGACCCATTATGACATTGTACCTCTAATAGAAATCAATGATTTTTGCAAACTTAAACAGCTCAATATTATTAGTCACTATCTTGTTAAAACATCCAAAAATGGCAAAAATATTTTCTTTTAGAAATGTTATGACCATTGAATTATTTGCAGTTAAGGTAGGAATGGATTCTACCCACTTCATGAAGGCATCAGTAGCTGTAAAATCCATTTATGTTTCCCACCATAAGGTGGGTGAATATCTCCTATAAAATCCAATCCCCAATTCCTAAAAGGTTCTTCCACGAAAACTAGGATCATAGGAAATAAAGCAAACTTCTTCTAAAAAAAAAATTAACATTCCCTGTAGCCTCCTCTCACTAGATTGTAAACATCAGAAAACAAGGTAGACCATTAGAAACAAGCCTTTTGGATTTTCTGAGTTGTAACCTTCCAACTATAATGGCATCCACAAACACAACCATGGTATTCATTAATATTCTCAGGAATTCCATCTTCATAGGCACAACAAAAACATACAGACATGATATTTCCAATACAATTGACCATATGTGATTCATACTTATGGTTTTTCATTCTCAGATCCCTATATTTTTCTTTATCAAAACGAGTTGGGAAACTAAGAAACAATAGATAGTGGACAATGTTTTTGTACCAATATGAACAAAGGTATTTATAAGCAATTATGTTATCTTTTTCACTAGAAAAATTATCCTTGCTTATTGCGTCTGGTGATGAAGTCTCAGCTAAAAATTTTATTCCCATCACTTGACAGTTTTCCTTTGATAAAATCTTGGCCAAACCCTGCCCCTTTATCCGTTTTTTTGGCTTGATGTCCAAATCATAGTCCTAGATTTTGGCTATCCACTTGCTCATGTTTATTTCATTGTCTCATTGTGTGACAATGTCCCATGGGGGCTTCACTAAGGGAATAATACCATACCACATGCATTCATATTAGGGGATATATATTGAGGTAAAAATGACATAATATATTGAGAATATATTAAGGGGTAAAGGGTCTTTATGTTAGCATGTATAAAAAAATAGAGCTCAAAGTTAATGATCAAATATAAATGGGTATAAAACTTTTTAATGAAACAATGGATACCTACAATATCTAATGAAAGTAGAGGTTTTTTAAATTCAGAAGGTGTATTGGGTTTGTATTTGTAGAATGTAAAATAATGTGATTTTTAAGAGGCATTTTCCAATATGTATTCAAATTAGGGGTATCGTTTAGTATGCCACAAACGCATGTGATATGTTAGAGGTTCATTGAGTGAAGACCCCATGGAATGTACTTCAAAATTATCGTAGAAACATAGGAAGTTGTTTTTTACTTCAAAAAATAGGTCCTAAAATTTTTCATGGCCTTAACCAAAGAATGAGCCTATTTTCCAAGATTTCATACTTCAACTCTGCATCCCTTAGTACTTGGCTGTAAAATTCCAATGGTTGTTATTTTTATTGTTCATTATTTTACAATAGGACAAATGGAACAATGTAAACGGATGTGAAAGAAAAGATAAGAAATGGCTTTGGGTAATCAGGGTTAGACAAGACCAAAGCCTCTCCAAAGGCTTTCTTAATTCTGAAAAAAAAATGTTTCTCTTGCTTCTTCGGTCCATTTGGCCTCTCTATCCTTTTTCAACATGTCTGTAATATCCTTTACAATATCAGCATAATTGGGCACAAACCTGCTTAGGAAGTTTATCCTCTCTAGAAAGACTTGTATCTCCTTTTTGTTCCTTGGAAAGAGGATGGTACTGATTGCTTCTACCCTCTTGGGGTCAATTCACTCACTCCCTTGAGACTATATTTCCTAACAACTTGCCTTCTCTAAGATAAATTTGAGACTTCTTTGGATTAAAGTATAAAACACATTTCCTACATTTCTCAAAGGTGTGTTGTAAATGTTGCAAATTCTCTTCATGAGACTTTGAGAACACAATTATCTCATCTAAGTAAATCACCATGAACTTATCCTTATCCCTAATTTTTTTTAATGTCCATTTCCCTTTGAAAAGTGGCTCCAACATTCATGAGACCAAAAGGAATTCGGGCATACATGAATATTCCACAAGGAGTGGTGAATGTTGTCTTCTTTTTATCTTTAGGATGTACAATAATTTGGTTGTACCCAGAGAACCCATCAATCGTGGAAAATAATGATGACCCCACTACCTTATGCAAAATATAACCCATCTTGTGTAGGGGTAATTATCCTTTAGGGATGCCCTGTTCAGGTTTATGAAATCTACACAAAATTTGATATATCCATTATTCTTTCTAACAGGAACAATATTAGCCACAAAATTTGAATACCTCAAGGGTGCAATGATTTTATCTTGGACAATTTTCCTAATTTATTTCTCTATCAAGGGGAGAAGCAAAGGATTTATCTACCTCAACTTCTATTTGTGAGGTTTAACTTCAAAATTTAAAGGGATATTATGTTGGATGATACTTATATCATAATTCTTCAAGTCATCATAATACCGAGAAAAAATATCAACATACTTTCTAAACATGTCAAGGTACTTCTGCTTGTATCCCTCTAGAATCCCTTTGGCTAGTTTAATTAGTTTGGGCTGCTGATCTATGAAAATATTACAACCCTCTATATCCTCTTCAGACTCCTTCTTGGCTGGTTTGATAGCCACATCATTAAAATTGAACAATATTTTTAATGAAACTAACCCCTTTGGGATTATGTTTCCCCTCAACTGGAGAAATGTTTGTCGGGCCTTAGATTCCTCCTAAGGCACTTTCTATTCAGATGCTTCAATTTCCGCAATACCTTCACCCTATTGGCTTATCACACCACTATAAAATTCCCCAATCACCTCTGTAAACCTTTTAATTTGATTTTCATATTCAAACACCTGCCAATATTTTACATTGTCAGGCACCAAGGGTTTGTTCCTAATTTCCACTTCATACCTTAGTAGGGGATGTTGTGGGGGTTTGAAAGTGTTGGATGTTGTTACCAAGAAATCTTCCATTATATTTTTCTCCCTGGGAATAAATTGAATATTGTATTCCAGAAATAATTTTTAAACTAGATCCCACACTTCATTTCTATAGGATTTCAGCATGGGATGTTTGGTTTGACATTGATTCTTGATATGTTTCACAATAAATTATGAATCTCCAAATATTGTCAAACATTCAATCTTCAAGTATCTAGCAACTTGTAGGTCCAACACTAATGCTTCATACTCAGCAATGTTATTTGTAGTGTCAAATTCCAACTTGTATGAAAGAGGAATGAGGTTACTGATGAGCACAATCATTGTGTATATTCTAAGGAGTCAAATGTCACCTTTTTAGATTAATTACTCTCTCTCTCACATTTAATAGTATTTTCTCATATTTTTTTTAGTGAGAATGGTGTATTAAGGGTTGTCATGATTTGAGGCCTAATATGGTTTAAATGCATGAAAATGAAGGGAATAATTAAATTTTTGAGAAATATTGCATAATCAAGACTCGAAGTAGACAGAAAGGAGTAATTTTAGGGAGGTTTATCACCATCTTAACTTATAAAGGTAACGAATATACCTTCGATATTCTCCTCCAAAAAATCGAAATCAAAGGTAGTGAAGCAAGTGAATGATCAAAGGGAGCCAAGCTCCACTTCTATCAAGTTCCAAGGGAACAAAGACCTACTTTTTAGGGATTTGTTGGTAGATACCCTCTAGCATAAATAGGCTGGAGCAAGAGCTCACTAGGATTCAAATTTTAGATGCAACTAGAGAACTCTTGGCTTTCGTATCAGACATTTTTTACTTTCATTGTCCATGTAAAATATTGGTTATGAAATAAGATGAGGATTTGGTTTCTTTTCCACTGAGTTGATTTTAGGAAGATGAGCTTGTGTGTTAGGGCCCAATACATTGGCCTCAGTCTCTCTTGTGTACATATGCCTTTCTTTTATGTTACAATAGTTTATTTCTTTCATTAGATGTTTGGTATCATATAAAACATTAAAACTGTGTTCTAAGCTTCCCTCTCTCACCTCTTCCACTATAGCTTTAGGAGGAATTTCTTTCACAATAGACCAAATATATTTTCATTTTATGATTTCTTGAAAAATTTAGATAGTTTTTACTTTTATTATCATGAAAATGTTGTAGGTTTAGAGGTATGTTTCTGTTTCAATTTCATAGGTATATTTATCTAATATAAACTCATATTTTCCACCATTTTTATGACAAATTTTTCAATGATGAATGTGTTGATCATCGGTTGTCATTGATGTCAACCCAAGCAGCACTAGGGGCTAACCCAATATTGCATGGTAATTTTGACCTACCAAATTACTATATTCTAGGTCAAGAATGATTTTTATGGTTTCTACTTGTCGAGATGTTTCCGTTGATATATGGCACGCCATGTAATTCTTCACGGTTTGAGAGATATTCATGTTTGAAGTTTGTACCCCCAGTTAGTGGGCTAAAACCCCATGGGGTTGGGGCATGGGTCATTGAAAAGTCATAGTTAATATTTTTTAAGCTCCTAAAATCCCTCCCACGTTCACTTGTTGAAGCCCCTCTCAACTTAAGCATTCATATAAATTGTGATCTTCATTTCCTCCTTATGCAAGGGATTCGGCCATCTGAAACAGGTCATCTTGGAATTTTCTCTCTAAATTTTTTTCTACGAAGGTTCAGAAGCTTAAACACATGAGGCCAGCCAAAATTACGAGGAAGCAAACACAAATTTCAGATCAAGGTGCACAATATTTTTCGGAGATATGATACGTGGAAGTCATTTTTTTTGTAGGCTCCTGAGAATTCATCTCAAAGTGACCTTGGGAAATTGTCATAGATATCTCTCACGAGTATCGGATTGGAATTTGTAAAAATTTGAAGATAGTGTACGGACTTTGGATTTTTGTCCTATCGGTCGAGAGACAAATCAGAAAAACGATGACATGTGGAATGCCATACAACTTCACTCTACTGAAACAATCCATAATTATGGCATTGTGAGAGATTGGGCATAAATCTCTCTTGAAGGATCCAAATTAGATCAAACCTATGGCATTTGAAAGATGACTCATAGGACTACTATAGGACTGAAAATTGGATATTGGGGATCTAAAATGACAGAGATACACCAGATTCAATATCGAGCTCCTAGAAGCCAAGAAAAAGATAGATCATGTGTTGTCAAGGGCTGCAAAGGACCAGAATTTCTAGGGAAGAAAAGAAAAGTACGGTGCAGCATTGGGTAGCATGACAAGAGCAGCAACCAAGGTGTAGAACAGCAGCAAGAATTTCATCACATGAATTCTTCAAGTGGGCAACACTGCATACAATCATTGTAAAGGTATCATTGAACTAAGTCATTGTAAATACATTATTGTAAAAATTGTTCTAGTGTCTATCTGCCAAGAGTTGAAGTGGCAGTGTCGGGAGGTCTAGGATCATCATTAGGTGGTTGCGTCATTGTTGGGGTTATGGTCTAGTGTGTCTTATTCTTCTACATCATTCTATATCATTGTAAAGTGGACCATTTTCCCTGGTACGGGAGTCCATTCTTCTTTTATTATTCTACAGGGTAGTAGGGTAGTCCATTCTTCTTTTATTATTCTACAGGGTAGTAGGGTAGTCCATTCTTCTTTTATTATTCTATAGAGTAGTAGGGTGGTGCTAGGGTGAGTTGTAGCTCATTGGGTGTTGGGGCATCCATTCAGTTGACTACTGAAGAATCTCGGGTGTTGGAGCTTTCATCCAGTGAGAGTTGGAGAATAATTTTTTTTTAGATTCTAGGAAGTTGGAGCTTTATTTTTAATTGGAGTTGAATATTAAAGAATTATTAGAAAAGCATTAGGTGGTTTTGTCCCGGAGTGGGTTTCCACCTTAAAAAATATGTGCATTTGTGTTCCTCTTGTTTGCTGCTATCATTGTACAAACACTGATAATAATTGAAGATTAACTAATGCTCTAATTGAAAGAAATACTGATTCACCCCCCCTCTTAGTATTTCCAACAATTGGTATCGGAGCTTGGTTCCTTCAATAGCAGTTTAACAGCTGGAAGGAGGTCATGGAGCATACCAAGAATGGTGTACCTCTATTCAATGAAAATAATTATGCACTTTGGAAAGGAAGAATGGAGGTCTATCTCTTGGCGCAAGGTTACAAAGTATGGGACACTATTCAAAATGGATTTACATCAACCACGGATGAACAAGGTAAGAAGAATTTGGTAAATGATGCAAAAGCAAAGAATATTATTATGAGTGGACTTATTGAATCTGCTTATCATAAGGTGTTGGGTTGTAAAACTGCCAAAAATGTATGGGACAAGCTTGAGAATATATATGCAGGTGACTCAAATGTCAAAGGAGCAAAGCTTCAAATATATAGAGCAAAATGTGATCAACTTAGAATGAAAGAAGATTGCAACTTTGTTGCATACTTCCAATATGTTGATGAAATAACAAATACTCTGGAAGGATTGGGAGAGTGAGTTGACGAGAAGACTATTATACGGAAGATTCTTAGAACGTTACTAGGGGGATTCAACCCAAAGGTATCAATCTTAGAATACAGTGCAAAACTGGACAAAATTAGCAAAGAGGAATTACATGGAGTTCTCATAGCATCTAAAATGAGACTTGATGAAGAAGAGGGTACTTCGCATCTATAAATTGTCTTCATTTCATCTAAGAAAACCAATAAGGACAAACAAACTTCAATTGAAATGACATGCACCTGCAAGTGTGAAGAAAAGGGAGATGATGTAGATGGTCTTTCAGATGAAGAATATGCATACTTTACGAGAAAACTAAAAATTGGTAAGGGATAATTCAAAGGTAAACTTCCATTGATATGTTTTGGCTGTGGTGAGGTTGGGAATTTCACTGAAAAATGTCTGAACATAAGTGATGGCAACTCAAAAGGAAAGAAAGGATTTAAGAAATTCAACAAGAAAGGAAAAAAGAAAGGATCCAAAAGGAACTTTCTCTCTAAAGAAGATAGCTCATCATCCGATGAAGACAGTGACAACAAAGAAGAAGCCAATGAGAAATTATTGTTTATGGCCAAGCACAATAAACAAGAGGTATCAAACAATGAAGAAAAAGGGTTGACCATAGAAGAATTTTCTGAGGAGGAAATCAGGCTTATAAAAGAGCTCAAGGCTGAGAAGATCCATTCCAATACTCTTGAAGAACAAGTTCAAGGTCTCAAAATTGAAGTTGAAGAACAAAAATGTACTGAAGAGTCACTTCAAAACAATTTGGAAGAAAACAACCAAGGAAGGGAAGCATTAGAAGCTGAATTAGTCTCGCTGTGTAAGGAAGTGAAGAAGGGAAAAATTGTCTGAAACTATGCCAACAACTCAAGGGCATTGGAAGAAATCATCAACAATCAACGATATTACAATGACAGAACTGGCCTTGGTTACAAAGAAGAAGAAGCATGGCCTTCCACAACAAAATACAATGAATATATGAGATCTGACATGCATGTAGACTTCATTGGACAATATTCGCAAGCACATCCTTGCAAGACAATTCCTCGCTGAAGATTTCCATCCAGCGACCAACATATTTTTCATGGCTATTGTTATTCATGTGGAAAATTTGGTCATAAAGTTGTAGAATGTTGCACATACCCTAGGAACCAATACAATTCTAGGAGATCCTTCAAATATGAACCTCCCAGGGCTCAACGAAACATCAATATATTTTAACATTTAAGAAATAATATGGAATTTTACAAATGTCAGAACTTTGGACACATACCCAGAGACTGTAGACTTGAAAATCCTCTAGAAGAATCTTCAAAGCCACAGAATAAATGAACATGGAAGAAGAAGAAGACTGATAATTGTGCTCTTGCTCTCAAGGCTAAAAACAAAAAGGATGTGTGGTATGTTAACAGTGGTTGCTCAACGCATATGACTAGATATAGAGGGAAATTTTTGTCTCTGAAAGAGAAGAAGGATGGAACTGTATCCTTTGGAAATGATGGATCTTCAAATTTTATAGGATTAGGTACTGTCACTCTCGGAAGAAAATATGTTATAGCTAAGAATTTTCTATTGGTTGAAAACATGAATCACAATCTGCTCAGTGTTGGACAAATGTGTGATCAAGGGCACACAATGCTATTCAACTCCACAAAATGTGAAATCAGGAAAGGCAGGTATGGTAAAATTGTGGCTACAACAAGTCGAGCTCCAAATGACATATATGTTTTGGATGAAGAAACTAAAGCATGTCTACTAGCTAAAGAAGATGAAAGCTGTTTATGGCACAAACAAATGGGTCACATAAAATTTGACAATATTGTCAGGTTAAGAAAAAAGGAAGCAGTATGAGAAATGCTGAAAATCTCAAAACCTTCCAACACACTATGTGAGGCCTATCGACATGGCAAGCAGACAAAATTCCAATTTGAAAAAAAAATAACACTTTGCATCACATCCATTGGAATTGATACATATTGATCTATGTGGTCTTGTGAGAACAAAAGGCTAAGATGGAGAATTAAATTTCATGTTAATGATAGATGACTATACTAGGATGACAATGTTAGTTTCCTAAAGAAAAAATATGAAGCATTTGAGTGCTTTAAGATCTATAAGGATTTGGTCATAAATGAAACTGATTTGAAAATAAGTGTCTAAGATCAGATAATGGCAAAGAATTCACTTCCCAATTATTTCAGCAATACTGTGATGAAAATGGAATAAAAAGACAATTTTTAACAACATGAATACCTCAGCAAAATGGAGTTGCTAAAAGAAAGAACAGAACCGTACAGGAAATGGGTAGAACAATGTTGGAGGACTCAAAATTAGATGAAAAATTTTGGGTTCAAGCTATTGATACGACAGTCTTCATTATCAACTGAAGTCTTCTCAGAAATAATTGCAACAAGACCCCATATGAATTATGGAAAGGAAAACCAGCTAATGTAAAATATTTCAGAATATTCAGAAGCAAATGTTATATCAAAAGAGAAGATCAAAATTTTGGTAAGTTTGAATCACGTGTTGGTGAAGGTATCTTTGTTGGTTACTCACACAAAAGAAAGGCCTATAAATGTTATAATCTAAGACAAAAATAGATAGTGGAGAGCATAAATGTTACATTTGACGAAGATGGTGTTCTAGCGAATAATGATGAGGATCCAGAATCTTTGAAACTTGAGACAGAGGCTAGAAAAGACACAGATAAAATTCTAGAACAAGAAGCAACTATCAACGAGGAAGAAGTAAATAATGATCATCAAGATATACCAGAAAAAAAACAAGAAGCTCCTCCAAGGAGAAAAAAAGAATGGATTCAAAATAACCATCCATCAAATCAAATCATTGGTGACATAAATGAAGGTCGACAGCTTCGTTCATCACAACAAGCTCACATTGATTTTCTAGCAACCTTTGAGCCTAGTATTTTTAAGGAAGCCAACCAGAATGAACATTGGGTAGTAGCTATGAATGAAAAATTGGATCACATCAAGAAGAATAACACCTGGGAATTAGTTCCACAACCAAAAGATAAAAATTTCATTGGGACTAAATGGCTGATCAAGAACAAATTGAATGAAGATGGACAGGTTACCAGAAACAAAGCAAGATTGGTTTGCAAAGGCTATGCACAAGTGGAAGGAATTGATTTCGACGAAACATTTGCACCAGTTGCTAGAATGGAAGCCATCTGAATGTTTCTTGCCTATGCATGCTCAAGAAAAATCAAAGTCTACCAAATGGATGTTAAGTCAGCATTTATGAATGGAGAATTAGAAGAAGTTTACATTGAACAACCTGAAGGTTTTCTACTATCAGAAAAAGAAGTCTATGTTTGCAGGTTAAAGAAGGCTCTACATGGTCTCAAGCAGACTCCCCGAGCATGGTATGCTAGTCTTGATGGTTATCTACATCAGCAAGGGTTCAAGAAAGGTACTATTGATAGCAATCTTTATGTACAAATAGATAAAGATAATTTAACAATCGTTGAGGTATATGTGGATGATATAATATTTGGTAGCAATGATGATCGACTAAGTAAGAAATTTTCTACAAAGATGCAAAGTGAGTTCAAGATGTCTTTACTTGGTGAGCTAACATACTTCTTAGGGCTTAAAATATCTCAACAAGAGAAAGGAATATTTATATGTCAAGCCAAGTACATCAAGGAAATTCTCAAGAAATTCAAAATGGAAGATTGCAAACCTGTCCTTACTCCGATGGTAACAAGTTTCAAATTGAGCATAGATGACTCATCTAAGGATGTGGATCAGAGGTTGTACAGATCTATGATTGGTAGTCTTCTATATGTAGTAGCCTCTCGGCCAGATGTTATGCAAGCAGTTGGACAAGTATCAAGATTCCAAGCAGCACCAAAAGAATCACATATTATTGCCGTCAAAATAATTCTTCGATATCTAAAGGGAACCGAATAATATGGCTTGTGGTATCCTATGGGTAACAATCTCATTATTCAAGCCTTTACAGATTCAGATTGGGCAGGAAGCATTGATGATCGTAAGAGTACTAGTGGAGCAACATTTTATCTAGGTGGTTGTCTCATATCATGGTTTAGCAAAAAGAAAACCTCAATCTCGTTATCTACAATGGAAGGAGAATACATTGCAGCGGAATCATGTTGTACTCAAGTCCTTTGGATGGAAAAAACTTTGTAAGATCTTCAAGTACAATTTAGTGATCCTATTCCCATATTCTATGACAACACTAGTGCCATAAGCATCTCCAAGAATCCTGTCATGCATTTAAAAACAAAACAAATTCCGATCAAATATCATTTTGTTAGAGAAAAATTCACTGAAAATAATATCAAACTTGAGTATGTTGGTACAAAAGAAAAAATTGCTGATATCTTCACTAAACCTTTACCTCGTGAAGCATTTGAATATCTTCACTATAAGCTTGGGATTCTCCCAAGTTCTCATTAGATTACAGGTCTACAAGATGGTTGTGTGTCAGGGGGAGTTACCATTTTCCATTGATGTCAAAGGGGTAGAAAATGTTTTAGGAAGAGGTGCAAGGGGAGTACTTGTGTTGCCATCAATGCCAAAAGGGGAGATTGTTGATCAGCGGTTGTCATTGATGTCAACCCAAGAAAAACCAGAGGCTAAACGAATATTTCATGGAATTTTGACCTACCACATTACTATATTCTAGGTCAAGAATGACTTTGATGGTTTCTACTTGTTGAGATGTTTCTGTTGATATATGGCACACCACGTAATTCTTCACAGTTTGAGAGATATTCATGTTTGAAGTTTGCACCCCAGTTAGTGGGCTAAAACCCCATGGGGTTATGGCATGGGTCATTGAAAAGTCATAATTAATATTTTTTGAGCTCCTAAAATCCCTCCCTCATTCACTTGTTGAAGCCCCTCTCAAGCTAATAATTTATATAAATTTTGATCCTCATATCCTCCTCATGGAAGAGATTTCGCCATCGGAAACAGGTCATTATGGAATTTTCTCTCTAACTTTTCTTCTATGAAGGTTCAAAAGCTGAAATTTTTATGAGGTGAAGCCAAAATCTTGAGGAAGCTCCTATACAAATTTCAGATCAAGGTGCATAATATTTTTGGAGATATGATCTGTGGAAGTCATTGTTTTTGCATGCTCCTGAAATTCATCTCAAAGAAGTGACCTTGGGAAAATCATCATAACTCTCTCTCTCTGAGTATCGGATTAGAATTTTGTAAAAAGTGGTAGATATTTCATGGACTGTAGCTTTCGCCCTATCAATTTTAGAGCTGAATGAAGAAACAGTGACATATGGCACATCGTACAATTTCTCTCTACTGAAATAGTCCATAATTAGGGCATTGTGAGAGATTGGGCATAACTCTTGCTTGAAGAATTCAAATTGGGTCAGAACTGTGGCATTGGAAAGAAGACTTAGAGGACTACTATAAGACTGAAAATCACATATTGGGGATATGAAATAACATAGGTATACCAGATTCAATATCGAGCTCCTAGAAGGAAAGAAAAAAATAGATCATGTGTTGTCAAGGGCTACAAAGGACCAGACTTTCTAGGGCAGAAAAGCAGAGAAAGGTGTAGTAGAGGGTAGCATGAGAAGAGCAGAAACCAAGGTGCATAACAGTAGCAAGAATTTTATCACATGAAGTCTTCAAGTAGGCAACACTGCATACAGTCATTGTAAAGGTATCATTGTACTAAGTCATTGTAAATACATTATTGTAAAAATTGTTCTAGAGTCTATCTGCCAAGAGTTGAAGAGGTAGTGTTGGGAGGTCTAGGATCATCATTAGGTGGTTGTGTCATAGTTCAGGCTATGTTCTAGTGTGTCTTCTTCTTCTACATCATTTTATATCATTGTAAAGTGGAACATTTTCCTTGGTACGAGAGTCCATTCTTCTTTTATTCTTCTACAGGGTGGTAGAGTGGTGCTAGGGTGAGTTGTAGCTCATTGGATGTTGGGGCATCCTTTCAATTGAATACTGAAGAATCTTGAGTGTTGGAGCATACATCCAGTGGGAGCTGGAGAAGAATGCTTTTCTAGATTCTAGGAAGTTGGAGCTTTATTTTCAATTGGAGTTGAATATTAAAGAATGATTAGAAAAGCAATAGGTGGTTTTTGTCCCGGAGTGGGTTTCCACCTTAAAAACTGTGTACATTTGTGTTCCTTTTGTTTGCTACTATCATTGTACATACACTGATAATAATTGAAGATTGACTAATGCTCTAGTTGAAAGGAATAGTGATTCATCCCACCTCTCAGTATTTCCAACGGAATGCATGAAAAAATGTATTGATTGCAGGTTTGGATAGAGAAGTAGAGAAGGAACCCTTCAACACCATCATCTTGAGTCTTCACCCTTCATCAAATACCTTCCATCCAAGTCACCTACAACCTATTTTTGAGGTCTCCACTACATCACCGAGAGAAACCTTGTGGGTGCGAGACAAGATTTTTCAAGAGCTCTGATCTTGGCCAAGGAGTTGTATATCCTTCATCTAGATGGATCCACATTAACCTGACCTCTCCTAACCTTATTCTCATAATTTCAAGCCTCCAACTCCTCTCGGCCCTTTTCCTTTATCTTTTTAGGACATCCTGTAGCACTATAGGAAATCCTGTAGCAGCTTCCTGTAGAAGTGCGAAACACCCTCTCCTTTAGCCCAAAATCATTCATCCACCTCACCTAAGCCTAGCCAAGCCACCAATCAACCTTCAACCTTGAATCTTTGGTCTAGGGACCCTCTTAGACCAACTAAGCATCTCCTTCTTTTACTGCAAAACAGAGCCACTTTAAAGTGTGATTAGTCCATTACAAGATGCATCATTAAGCACAATAATTAAGCATGAGTGATATGGGACTTAGTTAGTCATTGATTCAACATGTGTGCTCTATATTAGTTTCCTTTTCTATAGTTCAGTTTTGTAAAATAGATTATGCATGCAACTTAGTGTAATTTCCTTTTCTTTCATTAGACTAAGTGTGAACCTTTCTTTCTTGCAAAAGTAGACAATATTTAGATGAATCAGTGTGATCTAGGGTAGTTTCTTTCCTTGTAAATAGAGTAACAGTTGTGATATATTTTCAGTCTTAGGTTGCATTTAGAAGTGTGAAAAACTTCCTTTCCTAGAGTAACCCTAGTTACTAGCACCGCATTGTAGAACTAAGATGAGGATGGCATGAGTAGAGCTCATCTGGATTTTGCTGTGCATATAACATTGTCACCTCCAATTTTGTATGAACCCCGAGTTGATAAAGTAAAGTTGAGTAGCCTCTAGGAGTTACAACACTCTTGGTGCAATACCTGGGCTCGCGACATTTTTTGGTGTCATTGTCGGGGAGGTGTCTAAGTATATGTTTGTTTCTGCCTAAGCATTATTTTCTACTTTCTATTTTACATTTAGTTCCAAAACATTCAAAAAGGCAAAAATAGTTTCACTTTCATACATCATCCAAAAACCCCCACGTTCCACACATTAACCCTTCACTCTTCTTCAGTGACTGTGAAGTAGAACACCCTATAGGTGAACCACTTGAAAACTTTGAAGTACCTATTGGGAAAGAAAAGGAACTTGCTTCACTAGAGGAACTTGCTTAACCAATTCAAGCCATGGATGAAACTAGGGTCCAAGGAGTATTTCCCATTAGAGAAGTTGATGGAGAAACTAGAATGAAGAACATTACTCCCTCAACCCTTCCACATTTCCATGGCCTTACTTATGAGGATCTTGAAACCTTCATGTTAGAATTTGTTGTTGTATGTAGGACCTATGACTATGCCTTTGACGACCAAAAGCTGAAATTGTTCCCATCCACCCTCAAGGATGCAACCTTGCGCTAGTTCATTGGTCTGCCTGGGAACAATATCACTACCTGGGCACAGATACAAGAATCCTTTAACAAAAAATATAGATACTATTATAGGTACAAAGAGACCAAGGAGGAGATATTTATGATGACTCTAGGACCTGATGAATCCCTAAAGAATTATGAAGAAAGATTCCAACTAAACTATAAAAGAGCCAAATGCATCCTTGATCTCGAATCATTCAAATTGGTACTTCTCCGAGGGATCAAGTAAGAGGTGACAGAGACCCTTAATATAATGTTTGGAGGGGATATCTACCAGCTACCTTATGAGGACATCAAGACTGTATTTAGAAACCACTCTAGGGCAGCTAGGAAGAAAGGTAGAGCTAGCCAAAGCATGACCAACACCCCTTCCTCTTACACCTCCATCAAGCATGATATTGGAAAAATGTTGGAGGACTTCAAAAATGATATGCTACACACCTTTTCTTTGCAAATGGACACAATGCATTTCAAGATGAAACATGAGGAAGCGTAGATGGCATTAGCTATATTTTGCACTATATGTACCAGAAAACACCCTCGAAATGAATTTCCACTGAATGTCATAAAGGTTTGCTTAGTATTTGAAGAGAATCATGCCACAGATAAATGCACCTCCTTACCTGGTCTCAAAGTTGTATATCAAGGTGGGGAAGGAGGACCAAATCAAATATGTTTCATAAATCAGAGGAGGCCTCAAGGGCCTCGACCATATCAACATGGCATGCAAGATGCACCTTATTCTTAATAACATGAAAAACATAATGCACCTAATAAATATTGGTATACATCCACTCCTCCGTCATGTCCTACAACTCCTACTTGGCCTTATACTCCTCCATATCACCCTCATCCTGTAAATCAACCCTTCTAGCAGTATGTTCCCCAACCACCTCAGTGGAGCAACCCATCACAAGGGTGGAGGCCCCAACACAACTAACCACCTGCTTTATTGCCTCCACCCCAACCTTAACATTAGGTCACTCATTCTACTCCACCTAAGTTGCCTTAGATGCCTGCCCAACCCAATCTAAACATGAACGACAAGAAGGCATAACAAGTTTAAGTGGAGAAACATTCTATCCATATTATGCTATAGAGATACATAAAATTAACATCAAGTCTGGAAGAGTTCTCCCAGAAAATCATCCTCCATATCCACCTGCATAGGTTGAGGAGGAAAAGGAAGAAAGCAACCCTCATACCAATCAACCTACTTTTCCTGAGTGCCCGATCCACCCTAGTCAACACACCTTAGAAGAGACTGAAATTCTGGGAGAACTGAAGAATCTGTGTGTGAAAATACCCATTCTCCATGCCATTAAGGATGTTCCTATTTAAAATAGGCTCATCAAAGAAAAATTCCTTAAAAATCATGGAGAAAGAATAAAGACACCCCCACCATAAATGTTTTAGGACAGTTTTCTGACTTAATGTTGGGAAGGGTGATCTTCGCAAAGTACCTGGACCTCGAGAGTCCAGTAGTAGATGTACATCGATGGTGTCATTGTCCCCCACACTTTTATTGATCTCGGGGCTTCCATCAATGTGATGAACAGGGAAGCCATGCTTAACTCAACGTAAAAGGAGCCTTGAGAAATACCACCATAGTTTTACAACTTGTAGACATATCCACAGTAGCTCCAGAAGGAGTTTTTGAGGATGTTATGGTCTCGATAGACTCCTCGAAATACCCCACAGAATTTTTGGTCCTTTAGCCAAAAGCCAAGTTTAACGAATATCCACTAATTTTAGGAAGACCTTGGTTGGCCATTACCAATGCTTATATCAGTTGTAGGGTCAAAAACATGACTATTAAGAATGGGACTTTGTCCAAGCAACTAGTATTATATCCTCTTGCCTAGCCTTCCATTGACCATGACCTGCCCTTATGGTTAGAGGATGAAGAAGAAGAAGATGAAGTGTACAATACCACACCCTACCCCATTTGTACCTTAGATACTATTCTTAGAGGGGGAAAACTCGACGAGGATGGTATCATTGACCACATCCTTCAAATATTCCCCCCCACTTCCATTCCACTTGATGAACTAGTGTGATAAAATTAAAGCCACCCTTGGATTAAGCTGAACTCAGTTGACTCAACCTTCAAAGCCAACAAGGTCGTGGAATTTGGCCCATCTAAATCCCTGAAGATTAACTCATCCCTCTCGACCAAAGAAGAAGATAAATTGTGGTATATCCCAAGGGAAAACTTAGATGCTTTTTCTTTGGATTGAAAGGATATGAAAGTGGTGCATCCATCAATGTGCACACATCATATCTATATTAAATAGGGATGCAAGTCTATGCGCCAGCCCCAAAGGAGGATGAACCCAACATTAAAAGACATAGTAAAGGATGAATTGTAGAAGTTGTTGGATGCAAGTTTCATCTACCCCATATCAGACAGTGAGTGGGTGTATCCTCTTGTTCTATTCCCAAATAAAAATGGGAAGTGGAAAATTTGTGTTGACTATCGAGAACTAAACAAAGCCACTAAGAATGACCATTTCCCTTTTCCCTTCATTGATCAAGTCTTGGATGGTCTTTCACGAAAGATTTTTTCATTCTAGGATGGATTCAGTGGGTATAACTAGATTCAGATCAACCTTGTGGACCAGGAAAAGACCAAATTCACATGTCCTTGGGGCATTTTCACTTACAAAGTCCTTCCCTTTGGCATGTTAAATTTCGCTGCTACTTTCAAGAGAGTAGTCTTGAGCATTTTTTCTCAATTATTCCATCTTTCTGTAGATATCTACATGGATGATTTCACACCTTATGGGTATGAATTCCAAGAGGATCTCTTGAATCTAGGTAAGGTGTTGAGGAAGTGCATTGAAATTCATCTCTCCCTAAGTCCTAAAAAGTGTGAATTTTTTAAAAGGGCAGGGATTGTCGTAGGCCACATGATATCACAAGCAGGAATACAGATAAACCTGAAAAAAATCACCATCATAAAAAAGTGGCTATTCCTCAAAAGGAAAGAGATGTCAGAAGTTTACTAGGTTTGGTTGGCTACTATAGGATGTTCATTAAGGACTTCAACAAAGTGGCTTCCCCACTATTTGGATTGTTGTCCAATGGTTCTAAGTTTTTTTGGTCTAATATTTGTCAGGAGGATTTTGATATCATCAAGGAAAAATAACCACTTCCCCTATACTTCGAGGTCCCAATTGGGATCTGACCTTCCACGTTCATACAGATGCATCATATAAAGCTGTGGGGGTAGACTTGGGACAATTGGAAGATAAATTACCCTATGCCATTTATTTCATTAGAAAGAATCTATCCAAGGATGAACTAAACTATATTGTCACTGAAAAGGAGCTGTTAGCTATTATACGTTCCCTAAATAAATTTAGGAAATATATTATTGGTTATTATACTTTTGTACATACTGAACATGCAAAAATCAAGTACTTAATGAATAACCTGATGTCAATTATAGAATCATTAGATGGTTCTTATTGTTGTATCAGTTTGATTTGACAATTGTTGATAAACCAGAAAAAGAAAATGTTGTTGTAGATTTCTTATATAGACTAAATTTATCTGTAGATGAGGAAGGGATGGTTGATGATCAACTTCTAGATGAATACCTGTTTTCTATCTCAACACTCTCTCCTTTTTTTGCTGACATAACCAACTACCTGGTTGCTGAGAGGTATCCTCCAAAGATTTCATCCAAAGAAAAGAGTAGAATTATAAGAGAAAGTGTTCCTTTCACTTGGATTTATGGAAATCTCTTCCAATTGGGTCTGGATCAAATTATTAGGATATGTGTTAGGGAAGAGGAGGTCATTAACATCCTCTCAGCATGTCATGATGGTCCCTATGGGGGTCATTTTGCTGCTAATAAGACAACCTTAAAAGACTTACAAGCTAGCTACTATTGGCATAGTCTCCACAAGGATGCCAATATATACACCAATAGATGTGATCAGTGTCAGAGGATGAGGAGACCTACACCGAGGGATAAAATGCCTCTACAACCTCAGGTGTCTTTAGAACCAATTGAAAATTGGGGCATGGACTTCATTAGAGCCATTGATTCACCAAATGGGAAGAAGAGATATATCATATTTTGCGTTGATTATTTGACCAAGTTGGTTGAAATAAGGGCTGTAAAGGCACCAACAGAAGAGAAGGTGGCTGAGTTTTTGAGAGATAATGTGTTCTACAAGTTTCGGTATCCTAGAGAAGTAGTCACCAATCAGGGGGCTCAATTAACATCTCATATAATTGAGAACCTCATGAGGTAGAAAAAAATAAATCACAAGACTTCCACTCCCTATCATCCTCAAGCAAATGGGTAGGTGGAAGTGACAAATAGAGCCTTGGAGAACATCCTCACCAAAGTTGTGAGCAGAAGAAGAAAATATTGGGTAGATAGATTGGTGGAGGCTTCTTGGGCTTACAATACCACTTGGAATACAACTACAGGGTTTACTCCATATGATCTAGTTTATGGGAAGAAATATTTTCTTTCCATTGAGTTCAAGAAAAAATTTAAGGATGGAAGTTTACCTTAAAGTTTAGAAACCTTGGCGAATCTTACTAGTCTCTAATATGCAAATTGTAAAATGTTTGGAAATATTTTTGTAAAAATATTTATATTTCTAATGATTTTGTATTAGTATATATAACATTTTGGCAATTTTTAAGGTAAAATAATTTTATACTATAAAATGTGGGCGAATCATTTTTAGAAAAAATTGAAACTAGCGAATGTTTTTTTTGGAAAAAACATGGAAAATTAGACCTCCTGCTAATATTAGCCCCTAAATTTCTCCCTGATTGAGTTTGATTTTAACACCCTTAGAATGGCAGCTCAGTTGGACTTGGACATCACAAAGGCACAACAAGAAATATTTCTTCAACTGAATGGTTTGGATGAATTTAGGATGCATACCCTACTTCACACAGAAGTAATCCAACTACAAAGAAAAGTTTGGCATGACAAGCACATCAAAGAGAAGGCATTTCAGGAAGGATATTGGGCTCTACTCTATGACTCGAGATTCAAGGACTTCAAGGGAAATTTAATGACCATATGTCTAGGACCTTATCAAGTGGAGAAATTCCATGACAATAGGGTTGTTAAAATTATGACAATAGATGAGGACGGGATCTCTCTACTTGTCAATGGTTATAGGTTAAATATATACAAGAGGCTCCTATCTAAGGTTGAATTTATCAATAAAATAAAAAATGAGGTGATTGTAATTAGAATCTTCATATTTTCCAACCCCTCACCTTCCTAGAAAAAGAAAAAAAGTAAAAAATAAAGAGGCCTGGGTGGAAGCCTTTCTGAGGCATCCAAGGCCAATTCTCGAGTTGAAAACCTCCTTGAGGCAATCCTAGAGCAAAAAAAAATAGAAAAAAACAAAAAACTGAGAAATAAAAGTTCCTTGGGTGAAAAAATCTTCGAGGCACCTACTAAGGCAAGCTGGTGGGGTGAAAACCTCTTCTGAGGTAGCCCACCTGTCTTCAAAGAAAAAAAGGAAAAAAAAGAGATAAAAGAGAAAAAATAAAAATCCAAAAGAATGAAATAGCACCTATGCACTAACCTACTTCTGTTTTATAGATTGATGAATAGGGAAAATATGGACAAAGGGATAAACATTCTGTTGGGGTTCCTGTGATTTGGCATCTTTGGCAATACGAAATGACAAGACAACATCAAACCACTTTGGGATCTCAGGATCTAGCCCTCCTGGATCCAGAGAGGGATCTCTCTATAAAGGCAAAGAAATGTATATCTTTGAAGTTCAATTTAAGGTATTAGGCTAGCTATAGGGCACAAAGGTTTTGATTTTTGTTTGTTTGGTTGGGAAACATGAAAGAAGGGTAAATGTGAGGTAAAGGGATGAACGGAGAAGGATTTTTGGCAATGGGGAGATAATTCAAAGAGAAAAAATGTCCATTGGGAAATGGGGTTATAAAAGGGTTTACTTGCAATTCAAATATCCAAGACTTTCAAAGGGCTAGTCATCTATATCAGAGGATCTCTTGAGATGATAGTATGGGATGAAACAATAAGGAAATGAATGGGAATGACAAGGAAAACCTTCGAAGGTGACCACTTCAGAGTAAATCTAGGGATAGGACATGCCTTAACCTCTATGATCAAACTCCTAATGAGGCTAACTCCAAAGATAACAATCCAGCAGTCCTCCTGACTACTTTCAGACAATGGAAAAAATTTAAGTTTAACACAAAGTGAAACCTAAGATCAAAGAAAGACTTTTAACCTTCTCTGCTTTTGGCACTCAAATCAAAGGGATCTTAGAAAGGCTAACTGTTGGAAAAGGAACCTAGGGGACAGGGCTAACTCTAAACCTCCCAGTTTCCCAATTCTTTCAACTGAAACCAAACAAGAACATCTAAGAAACAAACTCTAAATTCATACATCAGTAAGCATGGACAAAGCCAACTTCTATACTGGTTAAATTATATTGGATTTGTTCTTAGATACACAATTAGAAGAAAAAATTAAAGATAAGAAAGTGCAAGAAGCTCCAGGATGCGAGTGACCGGCAAGATGGATAGGTGGCAAAGGTGGTGGGTTGGCGCATGGGGTTCTACCACCGCCACCCTCCTTTGCGTCCTGTATGAAATTAAGAGAATTAACAATCCTTTGTCCGGGGCATTTACGTCACACAATTTCCCAAACTCAAGCTCGATTTACCGCGATATGGCTTCTCCGGATCGATTCACTTCAGCTATGTTGTCCTTTCCTTCTTGCTGCTCCTTGGTGGACTCTGAGACAAGCTCTCAGACTAACACTGGTCACAAGTGCTCGCTCTCTTGCTGCATTAACCTCGCTGCTGGGGTGCACTTCTCGCAAACCTCCCTCTGCTCTCAGAGATTGGGCACTCGCGTTGAAGAGATTGATTCTCATCTACCTTTGGTCCTCAGATTGGGCACACCTGACCTGACCCACTCTATGACTCCCTGTTCCTTCAAGTTCAACTCTCAGCACCTGAATATCATGCCTCGTTTGCACCATAGAATGAGGAGCAGGCGCGGCTTGAGCTGTGGTGGTCTTTCTCGACACCCTCCTCCCTCTTTGCCTAGCTCCTCTTCTCTGCCGTCTGAGTCTATGAGGGGGCGGTATCCTGAGACTCGTAGTGGTTGTGGCTCTTTGGCTGGCCGTGGGACTGCTCTACCTGCTCATAGATTCTCTAATCTCCTCCTGAGTCAGCAGCACAGGGCGCAGTTCCGCTTCCCCTGTCTGCTCAACATGCCAACGGTCATTGCCACTATCACGATTGACTTCAAAGAAGCACCGCTCGATGTGAATGTCGAGCTCTCCGACTCTCCTCTGGTGCTTTTAGCGACCGATAGGCCCTTTTCTCCTTCCACTGTTGGTCCGAAGAGGAAGCTGGATGAGGGCTGCTCCTCACTGGATCCCATCTTGGATTCTGAGGTGTGTGGCTTCAAGAAAGGCGGTTCTCTTGCCCCGTCTAACGAGATGAAGGAGGACACTACCATTCAGGAAGCTCTTGATGCTAATGCTGTTGTGCAGGATGAGGATGATCCTAATGCTTATGCTTGCCACATGGTCGAGTCTCCTCCTTCCACTCAAGGTGATTAATGGCCTCTCTTCTTGCAGGCTTGTCTTTGGTTGTTCGCGGTGCTAGGCTCATCACTGGTAATCTTATGCTGTCTCAGTTTAGCTGGTTCTACTTCCACTGTTTTTTTGAAAGCTGGTTTCCCCTTTGTGGGTGGCAGTATATCATGTATAAGTCCGTTCATGTCTACAATTCTGTAGCTAATTGTGGTGGGTTGATATGTTGTGTGGGCGGTGTTTTTGTGCTAAGATGTCTGTCCGTGCTTCACTGTTGTAACTGCCTCTCGGCACTGTGTGCTGATATTTTGATCATTAAAATTGGCTGCACCAGAATGCTCATCTCTCAAGCCAGAAACTCTGAGGCTTTGGCCTCCATGTAACTATTTTTTGTATATTAATAGATTAAGCTTATTCAGAGAAAAAAAAGAAAGTGCAAGAAGCATTAGGGTACTTGCAGCAATATATCCTAAGCCAAAATTACTGATTCTTATAAGAGAAAATGAAGCATGATGTATAACACAGAGAAAACAATAAAAAAGAGAGAACACATCACCACTGATTTAGATTAGGATCCAATGAACATGCTTGTCATATTAGAAGAGCAAAACCAGTCACATACATCCTTGTCCAATAGCTTGATATCATCCAGAAATCATCTGCGAGCCTATTCACAACTACTACTCATAGAACTCTAACTCAGTGAAACAACTTACAATTAGTGATTTTACAACAATCAACCAACGTTTACAATGTATTTCTCAAGAGTTCTTATAGGTGAAAAGAGTGATAGTAGTGGTAGATAGAACTTGAATGATTCATTAAAACAGAGGGAGAGGAGTCTATGAAGCCCATTCTGTTTTAATATCCCTGCATTAACTTTCAGTATCCTTTAGCCGATTTAGGGGTCTTCGACAGATTGATAATAACTCCAAGGGTATGTTCTTGGAGTACTCTCCGGCTGTTGGTACTCTGTTTTTACTCTAAGACAAGAAAGGATGAAGATTTTCCTTTCAGGTCTCCCATACTTCATAACCAATGCACTGACAGTTCTAGGAACTTTCTATCAGAATAATAACTGTTAGGGGTTCGATGGGGAATAGAAAATGTTGTTGGAACTTGTCTTTCTTAGGAAAAAGAACATTCTGTTGATATGAAAGCACTAATATAACTTTTTTATGTGGTTTAGGCTTCATAAAGTCTTCTTGATAATTCTTATGGTCTTCATCCATGTCTTTATCCTTTTGAACACTGTATTATAAGCATTAAGCCCTCAACATTATGCTTTAATCCCTTAATTCTTCTTCTGATACTATTTGAGCTGTCTTCTGACCTGTTTTTTGAATATATAGGTTTTAGGGGCGCTAGAAGGTTTGAATCAGGATTTATGACCTGATCTTCAATGAAAAATATGTTATTAACCTTCTCAGGTGTCTTCCTCTACTACCTTTGGCTTTGGAACTGGCATTCTATGCTCTATGTCACCACGATTGTAACTGTGAGACAGAGTGACATCACGACCCTTTGAACCCTAAAAAAACACAATAAACACGTTAAAATATCCTGAGGGAGTGAGGGTGGCTACTTCAGAGGCTCGTGGAGATGGAGGAGAAGCGAGGGAAAATGTGAGCGCAGCAGAAAAATGGGTGAAAAATCATGTCGGAAGGTGAAAAATAGGCCTGATGAAGGTTGAGTGCGAGGTGAGTTATAGACCATTGGATTAGATCCAACAACAGAGATCTACAATGGAGATTTGTGGATGGAGTCTTTGGGAAGGTTAGATGGGTGAAAAAGGGATGGGGGTGAGATTAGATCAGGGCCGTCAGATTTAGAACGATCAATGGTTATGATTAAACTCGAAATCACATTACGGAGGGTGGTAAGGTAGAAAACTGAAATGGTTTTCGCAAAATGTTTTGGTGGTATGTGGTTTCATAAAAAGAAATGCAATTCCACTCAGTGCCTGAACGTGGAAATCTAAAACCGCCCATTTCGCGTTTTTTTTACGTTAACTTTTGGGTGCAAAAATTATGCGAAACGCATCGTCAACTGTCTGATTGGAGACTGTAGATCCAACAGTGCAGATCACACGCGATGGGTGAAGAGCTGCACTGGCAGAAGATGGGCCATCGGGTTTATTATTGGCTGTTGGATTGCTGAAATGAACAATTGAGATTGAAGGATAGAGCAGAAGTATTGTAAAACAGGGAATGAGATGTTATATGGATAGGCAAAGTGCGATGAAATCTAGGCCATTGGTTCTTGTGGATTCAATGGTCCAGATATGTTTAAAAACCTCAATGTCGGGGAGGCAGGAAAAATAGATGGATGGATGATTTCCCGAAGGCCGTTGATCTGTGGAGATCGACGGTTCACTTTACCTCAAATCATAATCATCAAGAAATGATAAAAACAAAGGGAAAAAGTGTTTTGCAAAGAAATATGAGGGAGGAGGGCCTAGGCTGAGTGTGATTAAATCTCAGCCGTCGGTTCTTGTGGATTTGATGATCGAGATTAGATCGGAGATCAGAGGAGAAACGCTCATTGCATCGGGGATTTGGGGAAAAAAAAAAGGGAATGAGTTCTTTGCGATTGTGATTAAGCCTTTGCGCTTGGGTGTGGTCCCATGAAAAATTTAAGGTGACGGAGGTTTAAAAGGAAAGGGATTATCACGTGGGAACGTTTAGCAAAAAGCTCATGGCATCGGAGGTTTAGAGAAAAGCTCATCGCATCGAATTTTTAAATTAAAAGGAACAATGAGACAGGAAACCTCGATTGCGATTGCACGATGGGGCTTAGTGCCTGGTCCTGGGTGTCGGGTTATATGCGAAGAAAGGGGCTAAGGGCTAGGCTGTGGGGGCTTATGGCCTTAAAGTGAAAATGAAAATTTTCAAGGGTTTTGAAGGGTTTTTTAAGGAATTTGGAGGTTCCGATAGACTAGAAGAGGGATTTTTTAAACCAAATAAAGGGCAATATAAGGTTTAAAAGGGGTTTAGGATGAGATGGAAGTGAAATGAAGGGGTTTTGGAGGAATTTTGTGAAGGGAATAAGGGTGAAAAATATTGATTTTGTGGGAATGAAATGGAGCAAATGTAGTCCTTTTTAAAGCAATCTCTTTCACAAAACAACAAGGCTTTTCAATGAAAACAACAGTGAAGATTTCTTCAAAGGATAGAAGACACATGAAGACTTCAAGAATGATAGATTTTCAAGGGAAATCTCTCTCTTGAAGACTTAGAAACATACTTAGCCACCTGTTTGCTATGCCAAAATTTTATAGGTGGCTAATAGTGGCTCCACATGGGGATGGCATCTTCTTGAAGGTGTCAAGAATCACAAAAATAATATTTGCAAGTAGGCCAGAGTCTGATCCTTGACCATATTTCTTTTTTGATCGGCTGCTACACAAGTAAAAGCATTATATCAGCAACAATACTTCCCCAAACAACTATCTACCCATCCTACTGTCCTAACATTTTTTCTCCAAGGTGCATTTAGACTTGCAGACCTTCTTCATCATTTTTTTTTATTGAAAGCAGAAAAAATAATATGATTCTACACTTATTCCTCCATGAGACCAGATTAAATAGTTGGACTCATAGCTTCTCTACCTAAACTACTATCTACTAGGATTAAACTATCTGGTAGATTTTCATTCTCTATATTCTAAAACAGAAATATAAATACAGACAAACCAGGATTAGGCTATCTGATTTGCTGTGGGTCCATGGCATAAAGACAAGCTGCACATGAACTGAACTTTGCAGGAAATTGAAACAAAATTGTGAAGGCTTGAAATTCTTAAAATTAAAAGCATCCTTCTTTCTTTTTGTGACTCATATTTTTAGCTTATTAGAGTCACCTTTCTTTCTTCATTTCAGCTCTGATTTTGACCCTGTTAGAGCTATCTTCTGTTTCTTTTCTGGTTCAAGTTTTGAGCATGTTAGAAATAGCCTCTCACTTTCTCTAGCCCAGGTTTTGATCTGATCTGAGCCATTCTTTTGGAACTTCATAGGTTCAATATTTGAGCATGTTAGAACCTTTCCTCTTATTTTTTGTATTTTTCTTTTTTTGAACAAAACGAAGCAATGGTATTTAAAATGGAAGTGAAAAATTTAAACTGAACTTTAGCAGCAATAATGCTTGAGCATCCTGTCATTCACAGGACCCCCAAACGGATCTGTACCATCCAATTATTGTAGAAAGAATGCATTGGGACCAATGGTGGATTGAATGATGTAAGGGCCTTGCCATAAACTATCAAACTTGCCATGCTTACACTTATCTTCTCTCCTAGAGTCCCATTTGAGTACCTTGTCCCCAATTTTGAAATCACAAGCCTTTGTCCTCTTATCAAACAACTTTTTGATGTTCTCTTGCACTTTCTGAGCTCTATTGTAGACTTCTTCCCTTGTTTGCTGGAGATGTGTGGTCTGATTGATCCTCCTTACCATGCTATCTTCTTCTGACTGTATTTCTTGGACTAATTTTATCACTGGTACTCCCAAACAGGTAGGGAATACTGCATATTCTCCATAAACTAGCTGATAGGGAGACATTCCAATGGATTTCTTTGTTGTCAATCTGTCTGCCCATAAAGCATGCACTAACTTATTATGCCATGATTTTTTATTATCTTCCAGTAGATTCTTGATGATGGTCACCAAAATTTTATTTGATGATTCTGCCAGCCCATTACCTTGAGGGTAATAAGCAGTAGAATGACCGAGTGGAAGCTGATACCCGTGACAAAAATAAATCATATTTTTGAAACCAAATGCAGTAGCATTGTCAGTGATAATTTTCCTAGGGCAACCAAATCTAGATAGGATATGGTCTTCAAGGAATTTTATGATAACTGTGTCTGTGGCATTCCTAGAAGGGATGGCCTCTATCCATTTAGTGAAATAGTTAGTGGCTGTGAGTATCCATCTATGTTGGGAAGATGAAGCAGGATGGATTTCCCCTCTAAAGTCTAGGCCCCATTGTTGAAAAGGAGCTTCAACAGTGATTGGTTGTAAAGGTAGAGGAAGGAGTTTTCTTTTGCCCTCAAAGATTTGGCACTTGTGGCAGGAAACTATCATTTTGTGGACGTCTTGGAAAAGGGTGGGCTAGTAATAGTCATCTCTAAGGATTTTATTGTAGAAATTAGCTGAATAAATCACTTATTCACTGAAGATTAACCTGGTCATATATCAATTTCGAATTGCATACATAACACATAACCTTCTTCTACAATTAATTGTCACATGCGGAAATACCAGAAGCAATCTCACATCAATTCAATCACACATTAACTCAGTATGTATGGGGAAAGCCTATAGCTGAAAACCCCGCAGCTATTGTGTATATTATAATGGAGAAATCAAGTAACCAAACAAGTCCAATACTCCTCACAAGTACTCAGTACTCTCTCATGAAGTTACTCACAATCTGACTCAGTTTTGAACAAGTCTGAGGTTCAAAACTCCCCGCCAATTGCCTTGCCTCTATTGCGCAATCATGGCTTGTATATGAAGAGGTTCAAGGTTCGAATCCCCTTCCCTTGATTGCGTAATTTTCATGGACAATTCCTCCAAGTGTAATGCAAAACTCATGCAAAACAAATCTACCAACTGATAGCTTTACTCACCCTTTCATCTACCTCTTCTACTGGTCTCCACTGAACTGATCATGCACTGTAGTGAACTGAAGTGTTCTTGAGTTGACTAATGAGTTAATATTTAGTAAATTAAATATTATTTAATTTACTCCACTCATATCTAGTTGATTAGTTAGTTAACTAATCCCAACTAGTTCAACTAAAACAAGCAGAACACAACTCCACTACTTGTCCCGTTAACTCCTCCAAAACTCCTGCCACTGAAGTCTAACTGAAGCCAACCATGCAAGATGCCATCAAACCCTAGGAACCACGTGATTCCTTGTGTCGGTTGCATGAGTCACCTCCATGACTCAAACTGAAGTGCGCCAAGAGAGTAAACTGTTGTTTATAGTCAAAATATTATTAAGGGTAAATAATATTTGACTTCCATATTTTTAGGAGATCGGTCTAAAAATAGCCTGGGTCCTAAAAATAAGGGTCTCATCTATTTTTACCGACATGTCGCATACTTTAAGAATCTCCAAGTAGAATTCCCAAATTATGCTCCGTATGTCTAAAAATAGACATAGTCTAAAAATAGACTTTGCGCCAGAATTTGCCTGCGGGCCCACTTAGTGAAGGCAACTTCATTTCACTAAGCTCCATCATCTTGCTGCATTCTCAACACTCCCTCTCAGGAAGATATGGATTATCTGCAACCCCTATCCTGCCTCTGTGGAATTCGAACTTGCTCCTGGTGAGCGCCTTCGTCAGGATGTCGGCATCCTGATCCTTCGTGGGAACATATGAAAGCATCATGATCCTCCGCTGAACACAATCTCTGATGTGATGATACCGATGCCTGAAACACTGCTGCCTCAACTCATCCTCCTGTCTGTACCATGAACCATATCCCGATGTGCCTCTGATATAGCGCAATACATGCTTGCCCGCCTTCCAAAAGAGCTTGGTAGGCTTAACCATAGCTTGCGAAAGATGGTTAACTGCATAGCATATATCGGGTCGAGTATTGACCAGATACATCAACGACCCCACCAACTGTCGATAGACAGTGGCATCCACTACCTCCTCCGAAGTAGCATCTCCCTTCCTCCAACCTCCGGGAAGAGGGGTATCAACAGGCTTGCAGCCTTGCATGTTGAACCTCTCCAGAATCTCCCGGGCATACTTGCCCTGAGAAACAAACAGTCCTCCACTGCGCTACCAAATCTCCAATCCCAGGAAATAATGAAGGATGCCCAGGTCCTTCATCTCAAACTCTCGTGCAAGATCCTCCTTGCATGAAAGTATCAATTGCTCGTCGCCAGTCAAAATCAGATCATCTACATACAGTACGATGATCAACAGCTTCCCCTCCACCACAATCTGGTACAGGTTTGGATCCGCCTCACTCTTGGAGAATCCAAGCCCGGTGAAGTAGCTGTCTATCCGAGTGTACCAAGCACGAGGTGCTTGCTTCAGCCCGTACAGTGCTCTCTTGAGCCGGCACACATGCGACTCACTGCTGAAGATCTCAAAACCTTCAGGCTGCTCTATGTACACCTCCTCCTCAATAACTCCATTGAGGAATGCAGTCTTCACATCCATCTGATGAATGTGCCACCCCATCTGCGCTGAGAGAGCAAGGATCGTCCGTATGGAAGAGTACCTTGCGACAGGTGCAAAAGTCTCCTCATAGTCAATCCCCTCGTTCTGTGAGAAGCCACGGGCGACAAATCTCGCCTTGTACTTCTCCACACTCCCGTCAGCCGCCTGCTTCACCTTGTAGATCCATCGCGAACCTACAACTGATTTCCCAACCGGTCTTGGAACAATCTCCCATGCACTGTTCCTGATGATCGAATCATATTCTTCGATCATGGCATCAACCCATGCGGGTTCCTCCACAGCTTCCTCAAAATAGGATGGCTCCGTCACAACACATTGACTCACAAGAGCCATGTATCCAGTGTACCGATCCGGTGTGTCTCTGTCTGCGCTGTGCTGTAGGTGGTCCTACAACCTTCTCTGCATCCCGAGCCAGTCGCTCAGCTTCTGTAGTGCGCATGCGCCCTCTGATGGTTGGCGCTGCCTGGGTGGTTTCTTCCACCTCTTGAACCTCCTCTTGTGGCTGATCCACATCCGGAAACTCCTCCTTAGGAACTAACAGCTCCTCATCTGCATGCAAGTGTAGCTCCCTCTCAAGCGAACACTGCATGGCTTTCTCCTCCTGGAATTTTATATCCCGTCGCACAACAGTCTTGCGACTGTCTGGCACATACACCCAATAGTTGTGAGGTGTATCAGTGTACCCCACAAATATTCCAACTTCAGCAGTTGGATCCAGCTTCCTCCTTGCATCCTTCGTCACATGCATGTAGACAGGAGATCCGAAAATCCGCAAATGGGAAATATCAGGCCTCTTGCCAGAATAAGCCTCCTCTGGTGTACTCATGCCAAGAACCTTGTGAGGCCAACGGTTCTGCACATACACTGCTGTATTGCATGCCTCAGCCCACAAGTGAAGGGGTAGGCCCTGATCATGCAACATCGCCCGTGCAGCACCCACGATCGTTCTGTTCTTCCGCTCAGCCACCGCGTTCTGCTGTGGGTTATGGGGTGCGATGAGCTCTCTCTGAATCCCTTCTGCGCTGCAGAACTCCTTGAATTCAGCCGAGATGAATTCACCACCGTTATCACTCCTTAGAGCAATCACCTTCTTCCCCGACTCCTTCTCGACCAGTGCTTTAAACTCACAGAACTTCGCGAATGTATCGCTCTTCTTCGACATGAAGAAAATCCAGCACTTTCGAGAGAAATCATCAACAAAGATCACATAATACTTGTGCTTTGATGTCGAAGCAACTGAGAAAGGACCACACACGTCTGTGTGAACTCTCTCAAGGATCTTCGTGGCGCGACTATCCTTCTCGTGAAAGGTGGCTTTCACATACTTCCCTAAAGTACACCCCTTGCACTGATCTGACTGCGCAAGGGTGCCCATAGGAAGTCCAGTAGAAATCTGCTGCAGAATCTTCAAAGCTCCATGGTGAAGATGGCCCAATCTCCTATGCCATAGTTCGCCCTCATCATCCCGGCTCACCATCTCAAATGCCCATGCCATATTCTTGATCATCTACACCTGGCCCATAAAGGTTCTGAGTTCGAACCCCTATCTTCCGGGTCTCTCCAGTAGTCTTACTGCGCAGGAAAGCTTTTCCTTCGCTGAAGACCACATCATAACCCTTATCCTCCAACATCGCTGCTGAAATCAGGTTCTTCTTCAATCCAGGTACATGCATGACATCCTTTAAGACAAAGGGTTTACCAGACTCCCTCTGAAAGGATACGGTACCGATACCAGTCGCACTGTATCTACCGTCATCACCCATCTCGATGTGCATGCCCAAATCCTTGTCCTCCAGATCTGAGAACAACTCCCGATCTCCCGTCATATGAAATGACGCACCGCTGTCCAAGAACCACACCGATCCCATCACACTTGAAACCAAGCATGCAATCATTGAAAAGTCAAGCTCGAACTGTGAAGCCAAAGCTTCTCCATCTGCAGATCTTCCCGCTTGCTTGTTCTTCTTCTTCTTTGGACAATTGGTAGCATAATGTCCGTGATCATGGCAGTGAAAACACTTCACTTTCGCCATATCCTGCTTCTTTCCCTTTGCACCAGAATGAGAGGTTTTCTTACCCTTCCCTTTCTTTGCTTTGGACACCAAAGCGCAGTTTTCTTCATCAGCTCCCTTTGATGAAGATCCATCTCGAGTAGTCCTCCTTATCTCCTCCTGCATGAGATCCACCCAAAGGCGCTCCCATCCCGGCAGCTTCTCCAGACCATTGACACTATCTTGATATGAGTGCCAAGCCTTCGGAAGACCAAGGAGAGCCAGGTCGACCATGTCCTCTTCATCGACAGTAACCCCCACACTTCCCAGTTCATCTCTGCATTGAGTGAACTTCGTGAGGTATTTAGCGATACTGTCGCCCTTCTCCATCTTGATGTTCCTGAGCTTGTCTTTGAGCGCCAGCTTCCTTTGGTCACTCTTACTCTGGAATAGATCCGTCAAAGCTTTCCACATTAAATATGGAGTAGCCTTTCCATGCAGGCTGGATACAATATGATCCTTGACGCCCTCCAACGGGATCCTTCGACATTTCGCGATCTTCTTTTGCCATGCATCGACCAGAGCTGCATCAGTGGGCTTTGGGACATCCGCATCCACGAACTCCTTCAGACCATTATCTTCCAACACTGCTTCCATTCGATCTTTCCATGCAACATAGTTCGAACTGCCTTCAAGAGCATATTAGAGTCGCAAACCATTGAAAGAAGACATCTTTCAACACCGGCACCAAGAAGAACAACCTTCTGCAAAATTCGAATTCCAAACTCCAAGCTCTATCGCTTCAGATCTACACTTGAAAACAAATTATTTCCAAATCAGAGATTGACTGCAAAGGGCATTCACCAGATCTTTCACCTTACAAAGAAGGATGAATATTCAGGAGGCTACCTGGCCCGCATGCAGACTCTGTCCGAGGAAATAAGTTTGCAATCACCGTAATAGACTTCGACAATTAATCTTGCTCCGATACCATGTAGAAATTAGTTGAATAAATCACTTATTCACTGAAGATTAACCTGGTCATATATCAATTTCGAATTGCATACATAACACATAACCTTCTTCTACAATTAATTGTCACATGCGGAAATAACATAAGCAATCTCACATCAAATCAATCACACATTAACTCAGTATGTATGGGAAAGCCTATAGCTGAAAACCCCGCAGCTATTGTGTATATTATAATGGAGAAATCAAGTAACCAAACAAGTACAATACTCCTCACAAGTACTCAGTACTCTCTCATGAAGTTACTCACAATCTAGCTTGGTTTTGAACAAGTCTCGAGTTCAAAACACACCACTAACTGCCTTGCCTCTATTGCGCAATCATGGCCTGTATATGAAGAAGTTCAAGGTTCGAATCCCTTTGCCTTGACTGCGCAATTGTCATGGACAATTCCTCCAAGTGTAATGCAAGTCTCATGCAAAACAAATCTACCAACTGATAGCTTTACTCACCCTTTCATCTACCTCTTCCACTGGTCTCCACTGAACTGATCATGCACTGTAGTGAACTGAAGTGTTATTGAGTTGAATAATGAGTTAATATTTAGTAAATTAAATATTATTTAATTTAATCCACTCATATCTAGTTGATTAGTTAGTTAACTAATCCCAACTAGTTCAACTAAAACAAACAGAACACAACTCCACTATCTGTCCCGTTAACTCCTCCAAAACTTCTGCCACTGAAGTCTAACTCAAGCCAACCATGCAAGATGCCATCAAACCCTAGGAACCACGTGATTCCTTGTGTCAGTTGCATGAGCCACCTCCATGACTCAAACTGAAGTGCGCCAAGAGAGTAAACTGCTGTTTATAGTCAAAATATTATTAAGGGTAAATAATATTTCACTTCCATATTTTTAGGAGATCAGTCTAAAAATAGCCTGGGTCCTAAAAAATAGGGTCTCATCTATTTTTACCGACATGTCGCATCCATCAAGAATCTCCAAGTAGAATTCCCAAATTATGCCCCGTATGTCTAAAAATAGACATAGTCTAAAAATAGACTTTGCGCCAGAATTTGCCTGCGGGCCCACTTAGTGAAGGCGACTTCATTTCACTAAGCTCCATCATCTTGCTGCATTCTCAACATTTATTGGCAGTGATTTTCTAGTAGAGATGGCCTCCACACTCTCCTTCATGAAACTCATGCTTGATCCTCTCTGCATCAACTTCAGGAAAACATTTAAGCAATAAACCACTGGCATTTTTCCAATATAAACATTCATTTAAAATGCAATAATCTCTAGCTTTCAACTTTAAAAACCTTTCCTTTGTCTTAGATAAATTAGGAGGAGCATTAAGATTTACAAGCACATACAAGATATCAGCATACCAAGGTGAGTTTTGGAATTTTTCTTCAACAATGGGAGCTGTTAGTCCTTCATGTTCATCCAAAGCATCTACCATATTAATTTCAAGGGCTTGTAATTTAGATTCAGCCATTAATTGTGCTAAGTCTTGACCTTTGATGAGTTTAGTGGGTTTGATTTCCAAATCATATTCTAGGATCACAACAATCCACTTGCCTCTTTTTCCATCTGGATCTTGTGACAAAATGTCTTTTACCACTATGTTAGGCACAAAGGCAATAATATGAGAATGTAATATGTAAACCCTGAAATCTTTTAAGGCCTTCACCAAAGCATAGGCTTGTTTTTCCATGATGTTATATTTCAAAGGTGCATCTCTTAAAGCCTTGCTGAAAAATGCAATTGGCTGCTCTTGTCCCTCTGGAATTTTCTACAATAGGACAATAGCCACAGTATGTTCTGATGCAAAAGAGAATATGAGTAAGTCTTTAGCAAAATCAAGGCTAATTAGAACTCGTGCTCGGGTGACTGCATTTTGTACCAATTCAAAGGACTTTTTGGCCTCTAGAGTCCATTTAACTCCTACTTCTTTTTTAAGCATATTAGTCATGTTTCTAAGGAGTTCTTATAGGTTGGGAATGAACCTCCTCAGGAAATTAATCTTCCCAATAAATGATTGCAACTCTTTGATGTTCCTTGTGTGGTTAATCTGCAATATTCCCTCAACTCTTTTTAGGTCTATTTTAATCCCTTTTTCAGATATAATATGACCAAGAAGTTTACCTTCTTGGAGACCAAACATTGTCTTTTTTGGATTTAAAGATAGCCCAAACCTTTTGCACTTCTCAAAGACTTTTCTCAAATGTTTAAGGTGTTCTTCATCAGTTTTGGAATATACTATTATGTCATCAAGGTAGATTATGATGAAGTAACCTATTTCCTCTAAGAATGCAATGTCCATAGCTCTTTGAAAGGTGGCACCAGCATTCATTAATCCAAAAGGAATTTTCACATACATGAAAGTATCCCAAGGAGTGGTGAAGGCTGTTTTAAGTTGATCTTCCAAGATTACTAAGACCTGGTTATACCCTGAAAATCCATCTAACAGGGAAATCCTCCTAGAACCATTTACCCTTTGTAGGATGTGTTCCATTTTGGGCAAGGGGTAATTGTCTTTAAGGGAGGCTCTGTTTAAGTTTCTAAAATCAATGCACAACCTTATTTCTCCTATCTTTTTCCTTACAGCCAAAAGGTTAGATAACCAATCTGAAAACCTCACAAGCACTATGATTCCAGCCTCATACATTTTCTTAATTTCCTTTTCTACCAGAGGCAACTTTACCGGGTTAATTCTACGCAGCTTTTGCCTAAAAGGTTTCTAATTTTATTTCAATGGGATCTTATGCTGGATGATATCTTTGTCATAGGCTTTCAAATATTCATAAATCCAAGAAGAAACATTAGCAAATTATTTAAATAAATCAATTTATTTCTGTTTGATATGTGTTGGCAAAGTTTTTAGATAATTTGATCATTTTAGGTTTGTCTGTGCTACCTATATTGCATTCTTCAACATCAGATTTAATGGGTTCTATAGTGGGCTTCTTTGCTACATCATTAAAATCAAATATGTCTTCTAGGGGTGCTAGTCCTCTAGCTATGCTTTTGTCTTTGGACTGCAGCACCTCTATGTCTTATTTATTTGCATTCATGTATTCTTCTGTTTGGTTTTTAAACTCTTTAGTTAGCATGTTTATTTCTGCAGTAGGGAATGGTTTTTCTTCATTAGGGGCTCTCTATCTGAACTTCTTTCATCGAACTCAGAATTTGAATTTGGAAATTTAAACTCATTCCTGAAAAGAAAAAAATCCTCTATTTTTTTGTAACCTTCAAAAACCTACCAATATTTTTCATTATCTGGTACTACTGGTTTGTATTTTGTTTGAACAGTGATCTGTTTGTCACTAAATGGTCTTCGATATGAACTAGTAGCACAAGCCAATCCATTTGCAAGTATGTTTTGACTTCTAGGGACAAAAAAAGGCTCATATTCTACAAATGTTTTCAACAGATCCATGGCATCATTCCTATATTCCCTTAATCTAGGATGTTTTGCAGTGTATTCTCCAATTACTTGTTTGATGACCAGTTTTGAGTCCCCATGGACAACTACCCTCTTAGCTCCTAGTTTTTTCAACAGATGCAGTCCTAAGAGGAGAGCTTCATACTCTACAATGTTGTTTGTGCATTTAAAGTTTAGCTTGGAGGCATGAATCTCAGCATAATTGTTTTCAGTATTGTGCAACCATACCCTAGCTCTTGCATTCGTTTTAGTGTAAAACCCATCAAAGCTCATGCTCCATAAAGGATTGTTTGCAGATTTATTATCAGTTTCACCCTTAATATATTCTTTATCCTTAAGGTTAGTAGGCTGATGGGTAATCTGTTCTCTACAGTCTTGGTTTTGATTTTCTAGTTCTACAGAATGTTCAAATGTTTCTCCCTTTTTTTCCTCTGTATCCAGAGTTGCCATTATGTTTAGATTTATGGGCTCTACTCTGCTGTTCAAATTTTTCTTCCCTAGCTCTTGCTCATCTGTAAACTCATCATTGTAAAGGATAAAAGAGTCTAGGTCTGTATGGACAGAGTAAAGAGGGGAATTTTTTGGTTTCTCTGGGCTACTTACCATAAATTTCATGTGTGCTTCCCTATATAGTCTTCTAAGTTGGCTGAAGACAGGGATAGTGGCATATGTCATGTCCACTGGCATTGTGCCTTGTAGCTTGGCACCCCATGATCTTGACAGCAACATGCAATACTTACAAGGCACATCAGCCACTACAACATCCATTACCATGCAATTGGCTGGGATTTGGGTCAAATTCACATAGATATCTTTGATTAGGCCCAAACACTTCACTCTGCTAGAGTCAAAAGAATATAAATCCTTATATGGTCTAGTTATCTCTAGGCCTAATTTTTCCATGATCACTTTTGGCATGAGGTTGTGTGAAGCCCCTGAGTCATGCATAACATTATTTAATATTTTTTAATGGATATTTAGGCTGACATAGAAAAGAGGCACCACTCCTTCCTGAAATTTCCCTTCAATTTTTGGGCCAAACAAGAGAGCTGGTTAATCATCATTTAAGTTGATAGTGTCACTATTTTCTCATAAGTTTAAAGCTTTCAAGATTTGACCTTTATATACATCTTGGGTGGCCAACTCAGTGAGAGGGACATAAATTTTGATTTTGGCTATTTCACTTTCCAGATTGAAAGGAGACCGACTCTTTGAAAGGTTCAATTATGTCTTGTTGGTCACCGTTTTATTGGCAAGGTCAACTTACTGATTCTGACTATGTACGTTAGTTGAAACTATTTTTTCAGGAGCATTAGCTGCAATGCTAGTGCTGCTAGTTTCTTGACTTGGTTTATCAATGGTTTGGATGTCTTTGTCTCTGTTTTTACCAGAACTCTCAGCTGCTATTTTGTTTCTTTCAGTAGTCCCTTTAGGAGTCTTTTCAGGTCTCTTCTTAATGGTAATTTCCACGATGTTTATGGTAGCTCCCTCTGACTCTTCTATTATTCCCTCATCCTCATCAAGGAAATTATCTTGGAATGGAGGTATAATTTGTTGGTTAGAATCCCTCTGTCTGTTAGGGGTAGTGTTTCTCCTAAAGTTTTGGTTCTAGTTTTGAGTTTGGTTTCTATTCTGATTATTGACTTGGACAACCATTTTCTCCATCATTCTTTCTAGCCTCTCCATGTTTTTGGCTAGATTATCAAATTTGGGATTAGATGTCTGTGGTGTCTTCCCTATAGGTTACCTTCTTTTCAGCCCTCATCCTAGCTCTTTTTTCAATTAAGTTTGCTTCTACACTCATAGCTCCTTTCTGCATATCTTCTAGAGTGGTATAGTCTCTCTCCCTTAGTTGATAGGCCATGTTAGCATCAAAACCCTCGGGATATTTCACTAAGGCCATTCCTTGTAGAGGTTTCATGTGGGGCAGAAGAGCATTGTAGACACTGTTAAACCTGGTGGAGTAATCATGAACACTCTCTCCCTGATTTATTTTCAGTTTTTTATACTCTGCTAGTATTTGTAGAGGGTTTCTTTTGATTTCCCATTTTTTTATGAAAGTTTGGTGCAAGGAGGGAACGTCATTGATGCTATTAGGAGTTAAGCCTTTAAACCACTTTTTTACTTCTCCTCCTAAACTTTGAGTAAATATTCTCATCTTAATGGTCTCATCTTCTATTTACATATAATCAAAAGCATCTTCCATCCTATCTACATGGTGTTGAGTTGTGGCAGATTCTTTTCCAGTGAAATGGGGAATTTTAGACTTGTAGTCATTGGGTAAAGGAGCCAGAGGCTGTGGCAACACTAGGGGAGCATACCATGCTGCCATGATAGTGTTTCATGGAGGGAAAGGAGTGGCTTGGGCAGCAGTTATGTGGATGACAGATATGCTTGGACCAACAAAAAACTGTTGAGTAGACTTAGGGTGATAGAGACCCAAGTTATGAATGGAGTGGATGTCAGGAGGTGTTGATGGAGGGGTTCCTCTGTCAGTAATATGTTGACCACTATGAGGTGGTGAGTTTGGAGGCTCCAAGTCTGTTTGATCTATATCTCTAAATGACTTAGTACTTGGTAAATCACTTGGTAAATCTAAGTCAGATTGAGTATTTGATGGAGCTTCAAGGTTTTTAGGTGCTGAGTTAGCTCTATGAATGGGTATGATAATAGTTGGATCCCTAGATTTGATAGACTTCCTAAGAATGCTTTCTGGTTTTTCAACTATTTCAAGAGGATTTGGATCAGGATAAGCTCTAGTATGGATTGTTCTTGAAGCCGGTATGTGGAGTATAAAAATATTTAAGAGGAAGACTATCCTTAAAAAAAGAAGCTTAATACTATGTGTTTCTTTTATTATGGATGATGTTGTGATGAAATTGGTATCCCAGTGGAGTCTTGTGAAAATAGAGATAATCAATAGGCCTACTAATCACTAGTGGAGTCGTTTGGTCATTTAGGAACTGTGGAGTTTCCAGGTGAAGAGTTTAAAAGGTTTTGATGTAGGCTGTTGTCCACCATCAGCAATCTAAACGAAATCAAGGCTAATTGGTCTTCTTTGAGTTCTTAGAGATTTTTCAAGGAGTTATTTAACTCAAAGTCCTTAGTGGAGTCACCATTATGTTCGTGACTCAATTGGCTAACACACCAAATATTCTTGAATCAAGGGGTTTTCTGAGATCCTAAAGGTCTTTAAGATGAAATTCACTCAGAAGTTCCCCAATGGAGTCACCATTATGTTAGGGTTCCTGTGATTTGGCAGATTTGGAAATACCAAATGACAAGACAACATCAAACCACTTTTGGATCTCAGGATCTAGCCCTCCTGGATCCAGAGAGGGATCTCTCTATAAAGGCAAAGAAATGTATATCTTTGAAGTTCAATTTAAGGTATTAGGCTAGCTATAGGGCACAAAGGTTTTAATTTTTGTTTATTTGGTTTGGAAAAATGAAAGAAGGGTCAATGTGAGGTAAAGAAATGAACAGAGAAGGATTTTTGGCAATGGGGAGATAATTCAAAGAGAAAAAATGTCCATTGGGCAATGGGGTCATAAATGGGTTTACTTGCAATTCAAATATCCAAGACTTTCAAAGGGCTAGTTATCTATATCAGAGGATCCCTTGAGATGATAATATGGGATGAAGCAATAAGGAAATGAATGGGAATGACAAGAAAACCTTCCAAGGTGACCACTTCAAAGTAAATCTAGGGACAGGACATGCCTTAACCTCTATGATCGAACTCCTAATGAGGATAACTCCAAAGACAACAATCCAACAGTCCTCCTGACTACTTTCAGACAATGGAAAACATTCAAGTTTAACAGAAAGTGAAACCTAAGATCAAAGAAAGACTTTTAACCTTCTCTTCTTTCGACACTCAACTCAAAGGGATCTTAGAAAGGCTAACTATTGGAAAAGGAACCTAGGGGATAGGGCTAACTCTAAACCTCTCAGTTTCCCAATTCTTTCAAATGAAACCAAACAAGAACATCTAAGAAACAAACTCTAAATTCATACATCAGTAAGCATGGACAAAGCCAACTTCTATACTGGTTAAATTATATTGGATTTGTTCTTAGATACAAAAATATCAGAAAACATTAAAGATAAGAAAGTGCAGGAAGCATTAGGGTACTTGCAGCAGTATATCCTAAGCTAAAATTACCGATTCTTATCAGAGAAAATGAAGCATGATGTATAACACAGAGAAAACAATAACAAAGAGAGAACACATCACCACTGATTTAGATCAGGATCCAAAGAACATGCTTGTCATATTAGAAGAGAAAAACCAGTCACATACATCCTTGTCCAATAGCTTGATATCATCTAGAAATCATCTCCCAGCCTATTTACAACTACTACTCACGGAACTCTAACTCAGTGAAACAGCTTACAATCAATGTTTTTACAAAAATCAACCAACGTTTACAATGTATTTCTCAGGAGTTCTTATAGGTGAAAAGAGTGATAGTAGTGGTAGATAGAACTTGAATGATTCATTAAAACAGAGGGAGAGGAGTCTATGAATCCCATTCTCTTTTAGTATCCCTGCATTAACTTTCAGTATCCTTTAGCCAATTTAGGGGTCTTCGATAAATTGATAATAACTCCAAGGGTATGTTCTTGGAGTAATCTCTGGCTATTGATACTCTTAGACAAGAAAGGATGAAGATTTGCCTTTCGGGTCTACCATACTTCATAACCAATGCACTGATAGTTCTAGGAACTTTCTATCAGAATAATAATTGTTAGGGGCTTGATGGGGAATAGAAAATGCTATGGGAACTTGTCTTTCTTAGGAAAAAGAACATTCTGCTGATATGAAAGCACTGATATAACTTGTTTATGTGCTTTAGGCTTCATAAAGTCTTCTTGATCATTCTTATGGACTTCATCTGTGTCTTTATCCTTTTGAACACCTAATTATAAGCATTAAGCCCTCAACATTAGGCTTTAATACCTCGATTCTTCTTCTGATACCCTTTGAGCTGTCTTCTGACCTGTTTTGTGAATATATAGGTTTTAGGGGTGCTGGAAGGTTTGAATCGGGATTTAACACCTGATCTTCAATGAAAAACATGTTATTAACCTTCTCAGGCATCTTCCTCTACTACCTTTGGCTTTGGAACTGGCATTCCGTGTTCTATGTTACCACAACTGTAACTGTGAGACAGAGTGAAATCACGACCCTTTGAACCCTGTAAAAACATGATAAACATGTTAATAAACCCCGAGGGAGTGAGGGTGGCTACTTCAGAGGCTCGTGGGAATGGAGGAGCAGTGACGGAAAATGTGAGCGCAACAGAAAAATGGGTGAAAAATCATGTTGGAAGGAAAAAAATAGGCCTAATGAAGGTTGAGTGCGAGGTGAGTTATGGACCATTGGATTAGATAGAACAACGGAGATCTACGATGGAGATTTGCAGATGGAGTCATTGGGAAGGTTAGATGGGTGAAAAAGGGATGGGGGTGAGATTATATCAGGGTCGTTAGATTCAGAATGATCAACAGCTATGATTAAACCCAAAATCACATTATGGAGGGCGGTAAGGCGGAAAACCGGAATGGTTTTCGCAAAATATTTTGGTGTTATGTGGTTTCATAAAAAGAAAAATGCGATTCCACCCAGTGCCTAAGACGTGGAAAACTAAAACTACCCATTTTGCATTTTTTTTTAACGTTAACTTTCGGCTGCAAAAATTATGTGAAACGCATCGGAAACCATTGGATTGGAGATTGCAGATCCAACGGTGCAGATCGCACGTGATGTGTGAAGAGCTGCGCTAGCGGAAGATGGGCCATCGGGTTTATTCTCGGCTATTGGATTGTTGAAATGAAGGGTCAAGATTGAAGGATAGAGAGGAAGTATTTTAAAAGAGGGAATGAGATGTTATATGGATAGGAAGAGTGTGACAAAATCTGGGCCATTGGTTCTTGTGGATTCAATGGTCCAGATTCGTTTAAAAACTCAATGTCAGGGAGGTAAGCGAAACAGATGGAGGGATGATTGCCCGAAGGCCGTTGATCTGTGGAGATCTACGGTTCACTTTACCTCAAATAATAATCGTCATGAAATGATAAAAATAAAGGGAAAAAGTGTTTTGCAAAGAAATATGAGGGAGGAGGGCCTGGGCGGAGTGCGATTAAATCTCGGCCGTCGGTTCTTGTGGATTCAACGATCGAGATTAGATCAGAGATTGAAGGAGAAACGCTCATCGCATCAGGGATTTGGGGAAAAAAAAGGGAATGAGTTCTTTGCGATCGCATTTATGCCTTAGTGCTTGGGTGTGGTCCCATGAAAAAGGTAAGGAAACCAAAGTTTAAAAGGAAAGGGTTTATCCCGTCGGAACGTTTAGTGAAAAGCTCATCGCATCAGAGGTTTAGAGAAAAGCTCATCGCATCGGATTTTTAAAGTAAAAGGCAACAATGAGTCAGGAAGCCCCAATTGCGAATGCGTGACGGGGCTTAGTGCCTAGTCCTAGGTGCCATGTTATATACGAAGAAAGGGGCTAAGGGCTAGGCCGAGGGGGCTTAAGGACTTAAAGTGAAAATGAAGATTTTCAAGGGTTTTGAAGGGTTTTTTAAAGGAATTTGGAGGTTCTGATAGACTAGAAGAGGGATTTTTTAAACCATATAAAGGGAAATATAAGGTTTAAAAAGGATTTAGGATGAGATGGAAGTGAAATGAAGGGGTTTTGAAGGAATTTTGTAAAGGGAATAAGGTTGACAAATAGGGATTTTGTGGGAATGAAATGGAGCAAATGCAGGCCTTTTTAAAGCAATCTTTTTCAAAAAACATCAGGGCTTTTCAATGAAAACAGCAATGAATATTTCTTCAAAGGACAGAAGACACATGAAGGCTTCAAGAATGATAGATTTTCAAGGGAAATTTCCCTCTTGAAGACTTAGAAACATACTTAGCCACCTGTTTTCTATGCCAAAATTTTATAGGTGGCTAACACATTCCATCCATATATCTCTCTCTCCTCTACCTATCCACTCCTTGTTTAACCCCAAAATGCATTCCTCCATCCATTTCTACCCCTGAGTGAGAAAAAATTCCAATTTTCTCCTATTCTATACAGTGCTGCAGGATGTCCTAGGGTGCTACAGGATTTCCTATAGTGCTATAGAAATACCTGTAATGCTACAGGAAAGATACCTGAGGCTAAATAAGCTCACCCAAGGCTCCCTAAACCTCAAACATACATAAAACAATTTTTTCTACACCTATTTTTACAATCCCTAACCATCACTCCATCCCATGCATGAATACTCACTCATTAAACCCTCTATTTTTCCACTGTGAGCCAGTTTGTGTTAAATACATGCACATGGCCTCTTCTCTCACGTTTTACTCCACTAAACCACTCCATCCACATCCTAACACCACCCCTATCATCTCTACACTTTTTTTCTTCCTTCCTCAGGATAGTTTGAGCTCCAAAGCTATAACAAGAAGATTTCTATAGGAAAATGATCACTTCCTCTAGCACATATGTGCATGCACTAGAATGCCTTGACCACCATCCAACACATCAAAGGCATGAGAAGAATGATGAAGATCTGATCATGAATATAACCAAGGGACTCCATAAGGGAAGCTACATCAACATCAACAACTTAGGGTCTCCATGAGGTAGTTGCAGAAGAAACAACAAGAAAAAACACAGTAAGTGTTGGGTGCCATTTTTGCACTTATTTCCTACATCTGTTTCTCCCATTTTTACCTTGTGACTACAATCTTTGGGACTATATTTTCCTCTTTTCCTATTTTTCTATCTTAAACCGTGGGTTTTCACCTTATTTTTATTATATTGTCATTTCATCAATTATTATGATGTATCATATATTTTCTATGACTAACTGGGGATGAATGTTTGGAGAAGTTCTCTAGTCTTTTGTTGTCCTTCCATATGTTATTTTTAGCACAAAAAATATAGATCATAAGGCGTACAACAGAAGTTGAAGGTGTGTTGTTACATCGTCGTGTTGTCATAGACCCCCTGACTGTTGTTACAGTTGTACTGCTTACTGGATATTGTCAACTTCTGGATGCCGACCTGTCCTCTATTTTTGTTACGCTACAACTGTGATTTTCCACAATAACTGTAGGATTCATTACGTATTGTATTTTAGGATGACAAATTTTAGGTGGTTTTGATTGTAATCTATATTCTTCCAATCATAATTTTTATAAAGAAGTGGTTGTAACTATATGTCTCCTATTTTGATTAGCATGAGAATCATAAGATTCTCATGACTGATCCATCCCTCATTTTCCTAAACATGTAACCACTATATAATTCTCGACTCCTGAGGTAAAAAGGTTAGCAAAGAAATGTATTACTTTGGCTCTGTAATTTTGGTCACATTAATACAAGTTATCACGTTGCTGTTGTTGCATGCATTTTCTGGTTTAGTTTTCGTTTAAGTTTCTTTCTCTTCATGCGCCCTGCTAGGGAGGAAGGGCCCTCCTCTTTAGCAGTGATTGCAGCAGTTAAGGTAGCTGTACATATTTCTTATTTGATTTATGCATTGGTGGAAGTGTTGTTGTTGCTTTTCTGGCTATGAGTAGATCTGCTTCAATTCAATATTATTATGTTGTTACACGGATGTGATTAGAGATACCAGCTGGATAATTATTGTGTGGCGTGCTAGGTATAGTTAATTGAGGCTTGATTACATTCCTGTAGATCGTTTTTATTTCTAGACGAGTGGTTTCTTCTAGCATTCAATTCAGCAACAATTTCTCTTTATTTTGATTTACTTTTGGTTTGATGTATCAGCACAGACAATGCATCTTTCATTAAAATAAAAGAAGTCCCTGGATTAATAATTTATGTGTACCATCTTAGTCATTTTACAGTGATTAATATAGTCCAACATTTTGGTGCCATTTCCAGGGATGGAAGTGGCAATCCAATCAACCAGAATTGTTTATTTGATGATAGACAAGAGGTAAGAACCTGCGCATCTCTCTAACATACCTCGCTGACTCCCCATTTCTACATTAGGGCACTTAGAGGTGCAAAATTTGGGTGGTTTTTTTAGTGTGTCTTCAACTACACAATTGTTGGGCAGTAAGACAAGAGGTAAGAACCTGCATATCACTCTAACATACCTGGGTGGGCTCACCAATGTCTCGCTAAGACACTTAGAAGTGTGATTTTTTGGGTTTTTTCTTCAGTGTGTCTTTAGTTATACAATGTTTGGGTGGTAAGACGAGAGGTAAGAACCTATGCATTTCTCTAACATACTTGGGAAGGTTCACCGTTGTAGAAACTAAAGCACTTGTAGGATGAATTGATACACATAGGGTCCATGTGTGCCAGTAGGATAATAGAAAAATCCACACACACCTCCACTCTAGATAACTACAGGAAAGACGGGTCATAAAAAGGAAAAGAAGAGTGTATATTTGGGAAGAAAGACATTCTTTGGAGATCTGATCTCGAAAGTAGAAAGAGAACAATCTACTTCATATAGAGACAACCAGAATATGGGACCACAAAAAGCTGTCACTATATTGAATCCTGAGGCATCAATACCTTCCATGTCTAGACCTCATCACCCTTAAAATAGCATATCCTCTCCTGATATTAAGCCTTCTAGATCTGAAACAACAGTGGAAATTCATTGATTAGAACTTGGAAATTGAAGGAGAAGGGGAGACCAGTGGGGAGCACCAAGGGCATGAGGAACAACATTTAGTTGAAAATCATTTCGATGCGGGTAGTGCAGTGAAACAATGGGTCCTAGAACATCTTGATCCATTATTTATTTGTCAATCTCCTCCATATTCCGAGATCAGTTCATCCCATCAGGAAGGATTAGCCATTGGGGATGAGAACGTTAAGACATATGGTTTTGTTACTTTTTAATTCCCAATTGTGGCAACACAGGATGAAGCTCCTACGAGAAAAAATCAGTTATCATCTCTACCGTCCTTTTAAGGGATGGCTATTGCAGATCCTGGTACCTTTCTGTTTGAGTTAGATGTGCTGTGTAGAGCATATGACTACACTTCAGACGCCCAGAAGCTGAAATGTTTTCTTGCTACTTTGAAAGGGGCATCATTAATATGGTTCATGAGATTGGGTGCTTGCACGATTCGAACTTGGAATGATATGAAGGAGGATTTCCTCTTTAAGTATCATGATTACTATCGAACTAGGGATTTGAAGGAAGAAAACTTTAGAATTTCATAGAAGGAGGAGGAGAGTTTGGAAGACTACATGGAATGATTTCATTATAATTTATAAAGGTCTAAGTTTGGTAACTTAGCCCCGAAAATTCTGAAACCTATATTCTTAAGAGGTATAAGATATGATTGTCTGGAGAATTTGAATCTATTGGGAAAAGGAGACGTATCACAAGAACAACTTGAAGAAATAATGAAGCTCTGTTTGCGGAGTTCAAGAGGATCGATCAAGGGGAGAAGTTCAGTTTGGGACCCTTCAGTTCGGATATAGAATTCCACGAATGGAGGAGTAACTAGAGCAGAGATCGGGAATCTATTTGAGGATTTTAAAACCGACCTCCTTAACACTCTCTTTACCCAGATCACTATGGTACAAGCTAAGAAAGAACAAGTAGAAACTGAAGCATCCTTAGCGATATTATGTCCTTGATGAAAAAATAAACATTTACAGAGAGAATTTGGAATGAATAACATCAACTTGTGCAATATTTGTGAGTTGGCACATTATACTAGTCAATGTCCTAAAATTCCCAGACTGAAAGTTGTACTTAAAGAATCAATTGAGGATTTCCAGTCTTCCTACTTCATCGGATCAAAGAGACCATGGTAGCCATGACCAACAAGTATGCCTCTAGATTTTTCATCTTTTAATCCTTGGAATAATGTTTATAATATCTAGCAATTTCCATGGCAGTATCCTTCTCCTTCCTTAACACAATTTCCTTCACCATGGAACTAATGGCCTTCCCCTCCACCAATGCAATATCCTCCATCGCAATATCATCCTTGGAGTCAGAATTGGAGAGGTAATGGCCAAGGTCCAACACCCCCTACACTACCAATGCAGCAGCAGTTACAACTTCCTCCTCTTCAAACTCTTGCACCTCATGTTCGACCCCAACTACCTATGCAACCTAACCCCAATACGAATAATAAGGAATCTCAGAGCATAGACACCCTGGTTACCTTCTAGACTTATCTTATTACTCCTATTGGGCTTAATGAGGTTCAACTTTGGTTGGGAAAAGTAATAAGACATGAACATACTCCCATTATTACCGAAGAAGAATGTGAGTCACCTAGAAAGGATATAGTCAATTCTGAGACAACTGTTATAGCTATAACAGTTGATAGATCACCTGTTGTTACACCTGTAGTAGCTAGCTCTGGAAGGCATGTTGTTTCTACATCAGCCAACCCGAGCAGGGCTGGTGCATATATGATAGCTAACTCAGCTGTTAAGGTTCATGATCCTCCATATCCTCATAAATTAATTGAAACTTGACTAGCCTCACAAACTAAATCTGAGTTCCTCAAGGAATTACAGAATTTGTATGTGTGGTGTTAGCCACCTATAAATTTTTGGCATAGCAAACAGGTGGCTAAATATGTTCTGAGGTCTTCAAGAGAAACAATTACCTTGAAAATATTTCATTCATGAAGCCTCCATGTGTTTTCTGTCCTTCAAAATGATCTTCACTGTTGTTTCCATCAAAGACATTCAAAACCTACTGTTCTTCCATGAAGAGAATGCTCTCAAAAGGCCTCCATCTACTCCATTTTATTCCCTCAAAATCCCCATTTTTCATCCCTATTCCTCTCACAAAATTCCTCCAAATTCCCTTCATTAGTCCTCCATCTCATCCTAAAACCCTTTTTAAACCTCATATTATCCTTTATCTGGTTTAAAAATGCCCTTTTTTGCCTACCAGAACCTCTCATTTGGCCTTAAAAACACCCTTTTTACTCTATGACAGGCTTAAGCCCCCGAGGGATTATATGGCTTAGCCCCTTTCTTCATAGACCCATGGCCCCGCAACCGGGCACTAAAAACCCAAAAAACTCCCTTTGAAAAATCCTAAAAAAGCATTTCTTTGCTCAATAAAAAATTAAGCCCCCCTCTCATGAGACCTAAAGCTCGGGCGTTAGGCACTCAAAGGCTTAAAAAACCAATCAAAATAGCTTTTCCCTTTGGTTTTTATCATTCCCGACAAAATATGTTTTAAGTCGACATGAACTGTCGATCTCCATAGATCAACGACCTTCAACGGTTTATCGGGCGCCTTTCATTTCCTACCTCCTCGTTTCATTTCCCATACTCTCTGCCTCTTCTACGGATCCCAACCGTCCATTATATAGATCCAACGGTCAGGATCATTTCCGCAAACCATATAACTATTCTCCCCCTTCGAAATACTATTGCACCAGTTTTAAATCTCAGTTGTCCATACATAAGATCTGACGGCTCACAAAAAACCCGATGGCCCAATATGCCTCCACCCAGACAGCAAATTGTGACTTTCCATCACGAATAATCCTATGGTCCACACTAGTCCCGATGGTTTCACCTCTGTCGTGCACCTTTCCCCATCATGTTTTCATTCCCACCGTCAGATCTCTCCACCCTCCATCCAACGGCTGAGGTGCATATCGCGTTATTTTAGTGTCCAAGGGTTAAAATTTAGAAATTGTGTGATAAAAGTGGTTTTTGGTTTCCAAGTTTCAAGAAGTGTATGGAATCATGTAAATTTTTTGAAAACCACATACCACCTTTGAACTCGCGCGGAAACCATTTCGGTTTTCCGCTTACCACCCTTCACATGGAGTTTTTAGGGTTAATCCTGACCATCGATCGGTCTGATCTGATGGTCTGGATCTAACCTTGACCCCTTCCATTTGCTTTTCACCTAATCTCCCTAGTGATTCCATAAAGTGATATCCACCATTGATCGGGTCTCATCCGACGGTCCGGAGTTAATCTCACATCTGCTCATGCTCCATTCATCTATTTCCCCGTCAAACGATCTCAACTACTCATTTATCTAATATAATGACCATGATATAATCCCATCTCCCATTTCATCTACTCCTCAAAACGGTTCTACCGACAAACCTCCACCGTCGATCATCGTCAGTTGATCTAATTAGACGGTCTAAAACCCTCCTCGCACCAGACCTTCATCAAACGAATTTTTTACCTTCCGACATAGTTTTTCAATCATTTTTCCACTGCATTCACCTTTTCTGCCATTTCTCTTTCATCCTCCATGGGCCTCTGAAACAGTTCCCCTCACTCCCTCAAGCTTGTTTTTAACGAGTTTATTGATTTTTCAGGTTTTAAAGGATCGTAAATGCGCTTTGTCTCACAGTCACAGACAGGGAAATTCAAAGCGCATGAAGACATTTCCAGAGCCAAAAACACAGGGAAATACACTGCTAAGAAGGTTTGAGGCATATTTTATTAAAATATTAGTGTTAAGCCCTCATCCAAACCCTCCAACACCATTAAAACCTGTATATTCACAGAGAAGTCAGAAGAGAGTTTAAAAAGTGTATCAGTGAGAACTTAAAGGGTTAAAAAGCATGATTTTGAAGGCTAGGAGGCCTAATCCATGGTTTCAGACTCAAAAGACATAGATGAAGACCATAAAGATGATTAAAAAGATTAATGAAGCCTAAAGCACATGAAACAAGCCATATCATTGTTTTAATATCAGCAGAACACTTTTTCTCCAAAGAGGTCTAGCTACATGATTTCCTCCATCTTCCATTGAACACCAGACCAATTATTACACTGATAGAAGCCTTATATAACTATCAGGACAATAGCTATTGAAGTATGGGAGACCTGCAAACCTTCTATCCACCTTACTTATCTCAGAAGAGAGAGTAGAGTACCAACGGCCGGAAAGTACCTCAAAGAAACATACCTGGAGTTGTTGTCAACCTGAAAAAGACTTCTAGAATAGACTATAGAGTACACACAGTTAATGAAGAACCATTATGCAGAATGGGCACTCGACCTTATTCCCCTCTATCTTAATGAAACAATTAAGTTTACATCTACTACTGCTATCACTCATTCTTGTTGGCAATATGATGCATGATGTTGTCCTTGATGGCAACCCACTTGATGAAGATATATGATGCAGGGTGTTGTCCTTGATGGCAACCCACTTAATGAAGATGATGGCAACCTATCTGATGAATAGGTATCTTGACTTGATATGATGATGTGTCAGAATAATGATGAAAAGTGTGTGTCACAAGGCATACGCGGGTTTGTCTAGGATAAGTAGTGTATGCATGCGGGAAAGTATGTGCCAAGTCGCGTATGGGATTTTGCGCTCCAAAATTGGAATACCAAGGGGAATTACCATATTTTTGGCCCAAAGTATTGAGTGCTTTCTTATCTATTTGATCCCGTCCAGGAATACCATCATAAGTAATGCAGTTTTGACTCATGGTATTGAAAAAGGCTAAACCTATATAAGGAGAAGAAATTCATTGTGCAAAGTGTGTGCATGTGTCTGGGATTTAATGAATACTTCACTCTGAAGTTAATCTGTATGGTTGAACTCCGTTCTTAATTGATAGATTTGAATCTATGATGCACCTATGAAGATGATGAAGGATCAAGATCTCTAGATCTAGAAATGGTGAATCTCTAGGATGATCTGAAAAGAAGTAATGAAGACTTGGCGCAAATCTATTGAAGAACTTGAAGAAATCTGGGTAAGTTCATAGATCTGGCTTGTTGTGAAAATTTTATCTTTTATAGATCTATACGCAGGTTCATTTCGTGAAAAGCGCATATATACACGCATCTGGTTAGACAAAGGCGTGTATGTACAGTTAGAGTTATTTTGGTAAATGCTCAAAGGTATACGCAGGTTCTCTTCATGAAAAGTGCGTATATACGCGAGTCTAATTAAATAAAAGCGTGTATGATAACTGATCTAATGGTTGCTCAAGGCTGAATGAGTTTCTGCATATTTATTCTAAAGTCTGGGTTATCTATGATATTCTGGTTATAGTGGTTTCACTGTTCTGTTTGTAGCATTGGGAAAAGTATGTTTGTTGATAAGTGAAGGGTTGTGTTGGAGTTGTTTGATCCAGTTTGAAAATTGATGAAACGTGGTCTGCAATGGTGCTGAGGGTTGAAGCCTTCAATCAGGGGGTTGTAGCTCCCTTCCACTAGTAGTTGGTAAACGAGAACAGGGGGTAGTGGTCCCTTCCAGGAGAGGCTGGTAAACGAGAGCAGGGGGTTGTACCTCCCTTCCAGGAGTAGCTGGTAAACGAGAGAAGGTTGTAGCCTTCTACAGGTGGGTTCCTGCATGCTGGTATGAGTCTGCACCAGTACAATGTTGTAAGAAGTTTTCTCTATAATAAATTTGAAGACTAAGATGATGGCAGTAGTGGTTTTCTCCCTTCTTGGGTTTCCACCTAAAATCCTGGTGTTCATGTGTGTTGCTTATGTGTGATAGTCTATTCTATTATTACTGCACATGTTTACTGCTAACTAACATCAGATGAATGAATGATGCTCAGATCTAAGTAAAGAATAAATACTTAACTAGATATTTGTATATACGCTAGTTGTATTAAGGAGATCCGTGTGTATACGTGAGTTGGCTTCAGGAAATTAGTGTATGGGTTTTGAAGTAAGAAAAAGTAAAAAGTTTTGAGTAAGTCCTAAATACTGATTCACCCCCTGCCTCAGTATTTTTCCCAACAATTGGTATCAGAGCAGGTCCTTCTGAAAAAGGTTAGCTGCTAGAAGGAAGATCAAGAAAGATGAGCAATCAAGAAGGAATGGCATCTATCAAGCCTCTACTCTTCAATGGAAGCAATTTAATCTTCTGGAAAATAAGGATGAGATCCTATCTTCAGTCTATGGGAGCAGATGTATGGGCCATTGTTGAACAAGGATATCAATATCCTGCTGCAATACCAACAGATCCTACCGAAAGGAAGAACTATGAATCCAATGCAAAGGCGGTCAATGCTATAACGGGAAGTCTGACTGAATCTGAATTCATCAAAGTCATGTAGCTAAATATAGCAAAGGAAATGTGGGACAAAATCATTATAAGTTATGAAGGTGATGCAAAGGTAAAAAGTGCAAAACTCCAAACTCTTAGAATTGAATATGAAAATTTGAAGATGCATAATGATGAGAATATTGCCAGTTTATTTTTATGTCTTGATGATGTTGTAAATCGTATGAGAAATTTGGGAGAAACAATAACTGAATCCACCTTGGTTGAGAAAATTTTAATATCTCTAACAGCAAAGTTTGAGTCAAAAGTTTCTGCTCTTGAAGAAAAACAGGATCTTCAAAATCTTACTGTGGTGCAACTTCATGGCATTCTAACTGCATATGAAATGAGAAGAGGGGGATCATCTGAAGTCAAAGAATCCATCTTTAGAGCTTCTACAAAAGGGAAAGAGGTGCAAAAAGCAGAAGGATCAGGATATTTCTCAGAAGAAGATGAGGCAAATTTTGTGAAGAAACTTCAACTTGGCACAGGACGATTCAGAGGTAAGCTTCCTTTCAAATGTTTTGAGTGTGGAAAAGTTGGTCATTATGCTGCTAGGTGTCCTTATAAAGGAATTTCTACAAAAGGGAAAGAAGTAGCAAGAAGAAATAAGAACTGGTCTGGCACTAGAAAAATTTACTATACTTATGAAGATAGTGATGAGTTATCTAATAGTGAGGAAGAATGTGAAGAAGATGTTAGACTTCTCATGGCATTTGAATCAAAAGAGGGAAATGATACTTTTGTGGATGCGCTAGAGGACAATGATTTTCTTGAAGAAAACATTCAACTCAAACTATGCTTAGAAGAATATAAAATACTCTTAGAAGAAGGGAAGATAACCATAGAAACTATGGAAAAACAGGTTGAAGAAGCAAAGAAGCACATTGAGAAATTAGAATGTGAAGTGGTAAGTCAAAGAAAAGAAGTTGAGAAAGTAAAGACTCTGAATCTTAGATTTGCTAAAGTATCTAAAACCATAGATGAAATTATCAAGGTACAACGTTCTCCTCTTATAAAGACAGGTCTTGGATATACTGGAGAATCTTCTTAGGCTTCAACACCAAACTATCTAAAAGCAGCTACAGCTGGTCTGCAACATTCTGCCACTCAGCAAGGAAATAAAGAATCTTTACAGGTAAAGCATGATCATCTCAATTCAAGGAACACTAACAGGAATACCTTTCAAATAAATACAAATCAACAGGTAAATTCAAGTAGAAGATTTCATGATCGCAGAAATTTCTTCTTCAATGGACAATGTTTCTCATGTCACAATTTTGATCACAAAGTTGTTCAATGTGTTGCATATAAAACCATCATGACTAGAGAAGCAAGAAAGAAGAGGATTGATATTGAAACAAAGAAGAATACCTATAACAATTTTTCTCCTCTTCTAAATGAAGTTGAATGTACTTGTTGTAATAACTTTGGACATGAAGAATCTGAATGCAGGAGTAAAGTTCAGCCAAAAGAGCACTTTCCTTCAAGTTCCAAAGTATGGAAAAAGAAGGAATTACAGGTTGAAAATTGTGGCATAGCATTATTTGCAGAAGGTGAAGAAAATCAATGGTACATTGATAGCGGATGCTCAAGACACATGACAGGTGACCAAAACCAAACTTCGTGCATATAGTGCACTAGAAAAAGAAAAAAAAGTTACTTTTGGAAATGATAATCCTACTACAATTAAAGGAAAAGGGTCTGTGTTTCTAAAAGAGAAGGTGAAGGCTAATGATGTCATGTATGTAGATGGATTAATGCATAACCTGTTAAGTGTAATTCAAATGTGTGATCAAGGAACTGAGGTTGTCTTTAGTTCAAAAGAATGTGTGGTACGTGATCTTGATACAGGTAAAACAATTATAAAAGGAAAAAGAACTCCGAGCAACCTGTATGTATTGAAGAACTGCAAAGATCAATGTTACTTGAGAAAATCTTCAGAAAATTGGCTATGGCATAAAAGGTTGGGGCATCTAAGCTTCTCTCAAATCAACAAATCAAGCAGACTTAAAGTTGTTCGTGGTCTTCCCAATATTACTCTACCAGAGAGTATCATCTGCAAATCTTGCCAATTCGGTAAACAGACTAGAGTACAATTTAATGCCAAGGAAGGTTCATCAAGAAGGCCTCTTGAAATCGTTCATACTGACATATGTGGACCTATGAGGAAAAAGTCACCACGTGGTGAAGAATACTATATCTTATTTATTGATGATTTCTCCAGAATGTGTTGGATTGGGTTGATTAAACACAAAGATGAAGCATTTGAAAAATTTCAGATCTTCAAAGCTCTGGTGGAAAATGAATTAGATCTAAAAATCAAGTGTCTTAGATCTGATCGAGGAGGAGAATATACATCAAATGAATTACTTGAATTTTGTGTACAACATGGCATAAAAATATAGTTCTCTGTAGCTGGCACTCCACAACAAAATGGCATAGTAGAAAGAATGAATAGAACAGTTCAACAAATGGCTAGAGCTATGCTTGATGATTTTGGAACACCTAACACTTTCTGGGGAGAAGCAGCACATACAGCAGTAAAAATTCTCAACAAGGCACATGTTTGGGTAAATAGTGAAAAAACTCCATATGAACTATGGTATGGTAATTCTGCCTCTGTGAAGCATTTTATAGTTTCTGGAAGTAAATGCTTTATAAAAAATAATGATGAAAAACTTGGCAAGTTTGAACCTAGATCAGATGAAGGAATACTTCTTGGTTACTCATCTACAAGCAGAGCATACAAATGTTACAATAAAAGGCTTTGAAAGATTGTTGAATGTATTGATGTTGTTTTTGATGAGTCTCTTGCAGCCCCTAAAGAAGAAAAACAAACAACAGAAGAAGATGATGGTGACTTTTGTCCTTCTACATCAAATAGAAATGTTATAGACAGTGGATCCAATGAAGAACCTAAAGATGATTTATCTGAAAAGGCTCCATCCAGATATGTTCAAAAGAATCATCCTGAATATCAAATTTTTGGAACAAAGGAATCAGGTGTACAAACAAGGAGGACTCTTGTGGGATATTCTAGCTATCTGGCATTTCTATCCACGATTGAACCACAAAATGTCAATCAAGCTAGCAAAGATGAATTTTGGATTCAAGCCATGAATGAAGAGCTTGATCAAATTGAAAAGAATCACACTTGGGAATTGGTACCAAGACCACATGATAAAAATGTCATTGGAACTAAATGGATATTCAAGAACAAGTTAAATGAGAATGGGGATGTTATAAGAAACAATGCTAGACTGGTTTGCAAGGGGCATACTCAACAAGAAGGTATAGACTTTGAAGAAACTTTTGCTCCTGTAGCTAGACTTGAAGCCATAAGAATGTTTCTTGCTTTTTCAAGTTGTCAACAAATCAAAGTTTATCAAATGGATGTTAAATATGCATTTCTCAATGGTGATCTGGAAGAAGAAGTTTATATAGAACAACCAAAAGGATTCATTTTGGGAAATGATGAAAATATTGTTTGTAGACTTAAAAAGGCTCTATATGGTCTCAAACAAACTCCAAGGGCATGGTATTATCGTCTTGACAAATATCTTCATCAACAAGGATTTTCAAAGGGGTCTACTGATAGCAACTTATACACAAAAGTTGAAAATGATAAACTATTGATTGTGGTTGTATATGTTGATGATATCATTTTTGGGAGTAATGAAGAATCCATGAGTAAGAAATTTGCTTCTGTCATGCAGCAAGAATTTGAAATGTCCTTTCTTGGAGTACTAACATTATTTCTTGGCTTGCAAGTGCATCAAACTACAGATGGTATATTCTTATCACAAGAAAAATATCTTAAGAAAATTCTGAAGAAGTATGGCATGGAAGAGTGCAAACCTGTAAGTACACCAATGATAACCGGATGTAATCTCAGTTCTCATGATGATTCTCCCACAGTGAATCAACCAAAATAAAGATCAATGATAGGAAGCCTACTCTATCTCACTGGGACTAGACCAGACATTATGCATGCAGTTGGGATTGTTGGACGATTCCAAGCTAATCCAAAAGAGTCTCACCTTCAAGCTGTCAAAAGAATATTCAAATATCTACAAGGAACTCAAGACTTTGGACTATGGTATCCAAAGAATGCTGATCTTACTCTTCATGCCTACACTAATGCAGATTGGGCTGGAAATATTGATGATCGGAAAAGCACTAGTGGTGGTGCATTCTATATGGGACCCCGGTTAGTATCTTGGTTCAGCAAGAAGAAAAATTCTATTGCCTTATCTACAGTAGAAGCAGAATATGTGGCTGCCGCATCTTGTTGCACTCAACTCATTTGGATGATGCAAACCTTAAAATATTTTCAAATCAAATGTACACCTCCTATCTCCATTATGTGTGATAATACAAGTGCCATCAGTATCTCAAAGAATCCTGTTATGCATTCAAAGACCAAGCACATTCCCATCAAGTATCACTTCTTGCGTGAACAAGTGCTTGAAAAAAAGGTGAAGTTGGAGTATGTTCCCTCGAAAGAACAGGTTGCTGATATCTTTACCAAACCTCTGCCCAGGGAAGCATTCGAATATTTAAGACAGAAGCTGGGAGTAGTCTCTGCTAGTCAGAAGATCAGATCTGATTAAATTCAGAAGATTAAATTGGATACGCGGGTTTCCTGAAAGACAGTCGCGTATATACGCGAGTTAATACACAGAAAATCGTGTATGGATGGTTGCTGACAAAATGTTTCTGGGTCAGCATTTTTCAGCATTGTTGTAGTACTGTTTGGTATCTCTGATGCTGTTTGGTATATCTGGTGATGGTTCAGCTCTTATATTTCTATTTCATTTTATGATATTGGATAAAGATGCCTTGATGATTTTTAGTTGAAAGTGGTCAGGATGAAAAAGCTAAGGGGGAGCATTGGTCTTGCGGAAAGGAAGCATTGGATGCAAAGTTTCAGGGGGAGCTTTAGCCTTGCTGGGCATAATGCATTGTTGGCATTATGTTGGTTCTGAAATATGATCTCTCTTGAGGTCTTCTTTTTGGTCTTGGTTACAAAAAGTCATATTTGTATTTTGATGAAAAGGCTATGCCCTTGGATGTAAATTGTAATATTCAGTCATGTAAAGGGCTTGTTCAAATTTTATAAACCCACTTAGTTGGGTAGTTGAGTCAAAAGGTGTAAACCCACTTGGTTGGGTACTTGAATCATATGTAAATCCACTTGGTTGGATCCTTGATGTAAGTATGAGTCCTTAGTGATAGGAAATGTCATAGAGTCATGTACTTCATGGAAAAATATGCTTGAAGATTCAGCATGAACTCAGGGGGAGCATGGTAACTTCAAATCAACAGAGCTCTCCGTTGTGCATGTGAAGAAAATCATTGCCTTGGCTTTGATCCACCCTTTGCCCTTGATGTCAAAGGGGGAGAGTGACATGGTGTTTGAATAGGGGGAGAATATCATTATGCTTAATGTATCTATCTTTTGTAGTGATCAAACACCATCGTGGTTGCCATCAAGTCCAAAGGGGGAGATTGTGGCAATATGATGCAGGATGTTGTCCTTGATGGCAACCCACTTGATGAAGATATATGATGCAGCGTGTTGTCCTTGATGGCAACCCACTTAATGAAGATGATGGAAACCTATCTGATGAAGAGGTATCTTGACTTGATATGATGATGTGTCAGAATAACGATGAAAAGTGTGTGTCACAAGGCATATGCGGGTTTGTCTAGGATAAGTAGTGTATGCACGCGGGAAAGTATGTGCCAAGTTGCGTATGGGATTTTGCGCTCCAAAATTGGAATACCAAGGGGAATTACCATCGTTTTGGCCCAAAGTATTGAGCGCTTGCTTATCTATTTGATCCCGTCTAGGAATACCATCGGAAGTAATGCATTTTTGACTCATGGTATTGAAAAAGGCTAAACCTATATAAGGAGAAGAAATTCATTGTGCAAAGTGTGTACATGTGTCTGGGATTTAATGAATACTTCACTCTGAAGTTAATCTGTATGGTTGAACTCTATTCTTAATTGATAGATCTGAATCTATGATGCACCTATGAAGATGATGAAGGATCAAGATCTCTAGATCTAGAAATGGTGAATCTCTAGGATGATCTGAAAAGAAGTAATGAAGACTTGGCGCAAATCTGTTGAAGAACTTGAAGAAATCTAGGTAAGTTCATAGATCTGGCCTGTTGTGAAAAGTTTATCTTTTATAGATCTATACGCAGGTTCAGTTTGTGAAAATCATGTATATACGCGCATCTGGTTAGACAAAGGCGCGTATGGACAGTTAGAGTTATATTGGTAAATGCAAAAAAGGTATACGCGGGTTCTCTTCATGAAAAGTGCGTATATATGCATGTCTGATTAAATAAAAGCGTGTATGATAACTGATCTAATGGCTGCTCAAGGCTGAATGAGTTTCTGCATATTTATTCTAAAGTCTGGGTTATCTCTGATATTCTGGTTATAGTGGTTTCACTGTTCTGTTTGAAGCATTGGGCAAAGTATGTTTGTTGATAAGTGAAGGGTTGTGTTGGAGTTGTTTGATCCAGTTTAAAAATTGATGAAATGTGGTTTGCAGTGGTGCTGAGGGTTGAAGCCTTCAGTTAGGGGGTTGTAGCTCCCTTCCAGTACTAGCTGGTAAACAATAACAGGGGGTAGTGGCTCCCTTCCAGGAGAGGCTGGTAAATGAGAGCAGGGGGTTGTAGCTCCCTTCCAGAAGTAGCTGGTAAACGAGAGAAGGTTCTATCCTTCTGCAGGTGGGTGCTGTTAGGTCTCTGTAACAAGCAAGATTGGCAAAGTCCGATCACAGAGTTAACATCATTTCAACCAACTTTGGGATTCTAGGATCTATCCCTCCTGAATCCGGAGAGGGATCTCTCCAATATGTACAAAGATGGATATTGTCTTTGAAGTTTAGGATGATTATATTAGGCTAGTTATGAAGGCCAAGGATTTTGTTTGGTTTTCTTGGATGGTTGAACATAGTTGTTTTCTGAGGCGGAAAGATCTATATGCAAATAGGGTTCAAAGGTGAGAAGTTGCAAGTAAACAAAATAAGCTTGATCTAAAAGAAAGATGATGGCAAGTTTTCAATCCATTGGGCTATGGAGTCATAAGGGAATTTAATTGAAACATCCAGGTTCAAGAGTAATCTATGGGGCAAGTCATCTAGGCCTAAGGATCTCTTTGAAGTTTGATTTATGGAATGGGGTGATACAATAAGAAAAAGAATTAATGTATGCGTAACAAAGAGCAAATTGTGATCCGGTAAGTACTTTGAAAACTAGCCACCTTTGACCGTGCACTTAGGAAAACATAGAAGCAAACTAGATCCAAGTACTTTTGAAACTATCCAAACTTTTGATACACTTCTTATAGAAAACAGATTAAAACTAAGGAAACTTGAAGGCAACCTTTGGAGCAGTAAAACTAGCTACAGGCTCACCTTTCCTCATCTTAGTTCTCCCTTACTTAGTTACTTTCCAAGACAATCACCAAGATAACACAGAATGGCCAAGATCCGATAAGTGCTTTGAAACTATTCAAACTTTGACACATCCTAAGGAAACAAAGACAAACGCTGAGCAAACAAGAAAGGGACTCGTGGCTAACCTTTGATTTCCTCGATTCATTCCTCACACAACATATATGAAAGTAACATTTAAAAACAACATTCACAGTTGACGAAAAGATGAGGGAACGCCGTAATCTCTCGTACTTAGACCGAATTAAATCATTTCTAAATAACACAATAAGAAGAAAACATTGGGATAAAGATTTTTCAAATTCGAGAAGGTCACCGGTGCACAACGTACTCTAACAATGTTTAAAATGTTCTTTATAGTAGAAAATGAAACAAATTGATAACAGAATAAAATGACAAGTTACGTTGAGAATAACATCACCATTAGCATAGCCTAGGATCCCATAAATCACCTTTGTATTGATTGCTTCAAACCGGTTACAATCTTCAAATCCAATGTTTTAATCCATCTCTTTTCACAATCTAACCTATCTCATGTGCGTAGCTCCAAGAGCCCATGAAACCACTATTTACCAAGAGTTTTCCACTCAAAATAGCTACTATTTCAGCAATTACATTGACAACCAACTAATCCAACCCCTCACTCATCTTCCATTGAAGTATTTATAGAAGGATGAGGAGGTGAGATCTCGATTAAAAGATCTCAAACACAATCAATGCATAATTAATGTCTTCCCGACCCCGTGAGGTTCGATGAAGAACAGTGCTATATTGCATTAATGTGTTTATACTTTGCATAAGCTCGAAGAGAGCTTATATTGACCTTTGAGGCTCGCGCATCGTTAGGGTTACTTCCGCAAATATTCCGTCGTTGAAATCCCATGTTAATAACTTTTGGTTGTTCGAGGCATAATATCTGATCCCGTTTAATAAATTCATCCTCTCGATTGAGCATTCGAGGCAATAGGTGGTGCACCGTGGTGGTTGAGGAATCAATTTGCTCGAAAGTTATGGCTGGAGGCAATCGTTTACCGAACACTTTTAGGTTTTGCTTTAATCCGTGTTCGAGCTTCTGTGATTAGGCTTGATAACCGCCTACCTGTAATCCCCGCCAATCTTCTCACAAAACCACCGCTCGGGGTTCATTCTATCTTTAATCCGATACTCTTTCTCTCCCCTTCCGATATCGGCGGCCTTCTTCAAGTTTCGTGACGTGCGGCAATCAAAGCTCATGAAACTTTGTAGAGATCTTTGTTCTTCTCCGTATGATCGATTCCCCGGACAAATCGAAGGATTGGAGTCGTCACCTCATCCTTTAGATTTCGTAAAATACGAAGGAAAACCTTTTGAAAACCTCGCAAAAACAAGAAACAGGAAATCCTTGCGTTATATGGATAGATTGCATTGGAGGGCGGCGGGAGAAAGGAGAGATCGGGACCGTTGATCGTATCGCGCCCAATCTGGGAGCAAATCGACCCGTCAACGAGGAGGAAAGTGGACCGTATAATGGAATCGGGAGAGGGAATGTCCGTCGACCCGCGCAGATCGACTTCGGGCGGGGATTGGGTTTTAAACGCGCCGGCACTTTAACCCGAGCGAATTAAGGGCGAGCGGAAAGGACGGGGGACCGTCGGATGGGAGGGCCCGATCCGACGGCGGGAATGCATCCCGACGCATGGCCATAGGACGAGGTTTAACGCGTGGGGAAACCCTGACCCGCGGTTTTGGGGTGAGGTGGAGAACATGCCCGCCGGGCCGTGTGGGATCGCCGTCGATGGCAATAAAAACCGGCTCTCCGGACGACAAAGTGTGCGTACGAAACAAAGCAATGAAAACAAGTGCGGGAAAAAAGGGGGGTCCACTGTGATGATGGTACACTCCGCACCGTTGATCCGTGAGCCGCATCGACGGCGGGAGTTTTAATATGATTTTCCCCAGAAAAAATAAAATAAACCCGACTTCACTTTTTCCAAAGGTTTTCAATGTTTTCGGTGACAAATTACCGAGGTTTAAGCGCCCCCGCGGACTTTAGCACACCTGGGCTCGGGGCGGGGGGGACATATGGATGGAGAGGAAACGAGGCTTAGCCTCGAGGGCTAAAGCCCAACACATAGAAAATGTATGTTTTTCTATGGTTTTTGAATGATTTTTGCGAGAGGAGAAAGGTTCCGATAGGTTAAACAAGTGGGTTTAAACCTTAGGAATGAGATTAATGGAGGAATACTTCGGATATAAAAGGGTTTGATGGGGTTCTTCATGGTTGAAAAGAAAATTGAAGAAACCAAGGAAAGGTGGAAGAAGGGGAGAGGAAAAAGGAGGAGGATGCAACATTTGATTAGGGATTTTTATGGAACATCGTAGGCAGAGGGGATGGAGTGTATGTAGAACCACCGTAGTCTTGGCTTCCTACCAATGCATCAAGTACCAACACCTATGATTTAACTTGTTTCTTGAAGGCTGCAAAGAACATTTAGCCACCAACTACTATAATTGAAAATAAGGGTGGCTAACAAGTGGCTCCACTTGGGGATGGTGCCTTTGAAGGCATCAAGAATTCGTACCGATTTCTCCGGGATGTTGACCGGTGTCTCGGGTGTCTCGATCACTTTCTCTTACTTTTCTTCTCGGGATAAAATAATGCCGCCTTTAAAGAGAGATGAATTTCATCAATACAACTTCTACCTACCCCAATCCTACCGATCTAACATTTTTTCTTTCATCAGTGCACTTGAATTGGCAAACTCTTAACACAAAATTTTATTCTTTGAAAGAAGTAAATCTAATCTACTTCTACTCCTTATCTCTCCCCTCGAACTCGATTAACAAGCTGAGTTCAGCTTCGTTTCTTACCTATTCTACCGTCCGTTGGGATTAAAATGTTCAACAAACTTTCGTTCTCTAAATTCTATTAAATGTAAATTTAAAAAATAGCCAGGCCAAGATTGAACTCGTTTGACTTGCTATGATCTATGGCATAAAGACAAGCCGCACATAGATTATTATTTGCAGAAAATTTAAAACTAAAACAGTAAGGCTTAAGATCTGAAAATTTCCTCATTATAGCCTTTCATATTCACAGCCTCCGTTCTTCCTTTTCGAGCTATCTTTGCTTCTCTTCTCCGGTTCGAGTTTTGAGTGAATTAGAACGTCAGTATTTTCTTTGACTCGTAAATTAGAGTAGCTTTGAGTCATCTTTTTGGAAACTTTGGTTCATATTTTGAGTTTGTTTGAACCTTTGATTTCTACCTTACTCCATCTACCGATAAGCCAAGATTAAACAAGCTTTGGCATATCAAATTTGCTACCCTATCAAGAGAAAATTGAAAGCTAACTTACCAAGATTAAACAGCTTGACCAATTAGAAGTGTGTTTCAAGGAGGCATTTAAGCTTGCACACCTCGTGTTCATTTCTCTTTTGGCATGGGCCTTGCCTTTCTTGTTTTTTCAATTTCATTTCCTTTTCTTCTTTCTTTGTTTTTTGCATTTTTTGATTTTTGAGTTAACTTAAACGAAATGCAGTGAATGAAGTATTTACAATGGAAAAGGTAAAAGGCTTCAACATGAAGTAGTTCAAGAAAGGTAATGTTTAAGCATCCCCGCCATTGACAGGACCTCCAAACAATTTCCGTCCCATTCAAACTCTTGTAAGAAGAATGCATTGTTTTACCACCGAATGAATGGGAGTAAGGCCAAGCCACAAATTGTCAAATTTACCATGCTTTCCCTCGTTCTTCCCTCTTTGAGTCCCACTTTAAGACTTTGTCCCCAATTTTGAAGTTACCGTCTTTGTCTCTCTTCGTCAAATATCTTCTTGATATTGTCTTGTTTCGTAATGCTTTGTTGTACACTTCCTCTCTCCGGTTTGTCAAGATGAATGGTCTCGATTTATTCTTCCGATTATGTCATCTTCTTCAGCTTTGGAGCTCTTGAATTAACTTCATAATCGGTACACCAAGGTCGTTAGGGAAAATTTCCTCCTCGTACCATACACAAGCCGAAAGGGTGACATACCAATGGATTTCTTCAGAAATAACTGCCGTCTCAAAGTGCATGAATCGCCTTGTGTGCCAAGACTTCTTGTTGCCTTCCAAATGTTTCTTTATTATGTTCACTAAGCTTTTGTTGGAAGACTCGCAAGTCCATTACCTTGAGGGCAGGCGAAGGCGGGAGTGTCTCAAATACTATCTCGGTATTTATGCATGTATCTCTACCATTCTCTTTGATCCAAATGTCGTTTCATTGTCCGTAATGATCTTGGTAGGACAAACAACCGAGAGGATGTTGGTTTCTATGAATTTAATGATGACCGAATCATTGGCTTGCCTACAAGGAATGGCTTCTATCCACTTAGTGAAATAGTCCGTGGCGTAAGGATCCACCAGCGTTGTTGGGCAGTAAGATGATGGGTGGATTTCTCCCATGGTCATGTCCCCACCGTTGAAAAGGGGCTTCAACAAGAATTGGATGTAGAGGAAGGGGTAGTAATTTTCTCTTGCCTTTGAACAATTGGCATTTGTGGCAAGTGGTTGTAAGTCTCTGTATATCAGAAAAAAGAGTAGGCCAATAGAAACCAAATTTCAAAATTTTGTTGGATGTTGACTTCCAAGACAAATGGTCCCTACACTCTCCTCTTCATGGAATTCCCGTTTAATCTTTTCTCGCATCAAACTCAGCAAACATTTAAGCAATATACCACTAGCATTTTTCCAATAAAGACATTTATCAATAATGCAATAGTTTACAAATTTTTAACTTTAGGGAATCTTGCCTTTGTTTTGGATAAACCAGGAGGTGTTTAAATGAAGTGAAGAATACAAACAATATCGCATACCAAGGAGAATTCCGCAAAATAATCTTCAACAATGGGAGTTGGGAATTCTTCTTGGTCATCCAAAGCATTAATCATATTAATATCAAGAACTTCAAAATTCGATTCAGCCCATTAGCCTAGCTAGACCCCGACCTTGATAAGCTTAGTGGGTTTAATCTCTAAATCATATTCAAGAATAATGTTAACCACTTACCTCTTTTACCATCTGATCCCGGGTTAAAATGTCTTTCACAACCGAATTTGGGACAAAGGCGATGATGTGTGAGTGAAGGATGTATACCCCGAAGTCTTCTCAAAGCTTTCACCAAAGCAAAAGCCTCGTTTTTCCATAATATTATATCTCAAAGGGGCATCCCTCAATGCCTTGCTAAAGAATGCAATGGGCCGTTTCGCTCTTGTGGATTTTTCTCTGTAAAAGGACAAAGTACAGCCCATAGTATGTTCCGATGCAAAATGAGAAGATATAAAAATCTTTTGAGAAATCGGACTTATGAGAACCGGGTGTTTTGGTTAACGCTTGTTTAACTAGTTCAAAGGATGTCTTTGCTTCGTGGTCCATTTAACCCCCTTGCTCCTTTTTCAACATGTTTGTAATATTCCTAAGGAGCTCAAAATTTTGTTGGGGATGAATCTTCTAAAAAGTTAATCTTCCCTATGAAAGACTCGCAACTCTTTAATATTCCGAGGATGGGAGATTTGCAATATGGCTTCAATCCTCATGGGATCTATCTTTATACCCTCTTCCTCAATGATATGTCCAAGAAGCTTACCTTCTTGGAGACCGAATAAAGTTTTCTTGGGGTTCAAAGATATCCAAAACCTTCCTCCGCACTTCTCGAAAATTTTCTTAAATGTTCTAAGTGTTCTTCATCTGTTTTTGAAAACACAGTTTACATCATCAAGATAGATAATGATGAAGAAGCTCAATTCTTCCGAGAATGCTATGTCCATGGCTCTCCGAAAGGTTGCTCCAGCATTCATTAAACCAAACGGCATTTTCACATACATGAAAGTGCCCATCCCGTGTAGTAAAGGTCGTCTTTTAATCGATCAATGTGGTGACTAGGACTTGGTTATACCTCGAATAGCCATCCACAAAGAAATTCTTTAGACTTACCACCTCTTTGCAAAATATGATCCATCTTGGGCAAAGGGTAGTTATCCTTTAATGAAGCTTTGTTTAAATTTCGAAGTCTATACAAAGCCCTCGTATCTACTTTTTTCCTAATCGACACCATATTAGATACCCAATGTAATATCTAATAGGGACAATAATACCAACATCATGCATTTTCATAATTTCCTTCTTAACCAATGGCAAATCGGACAGGTTGATTCTCATGCTAGCTTTTGTTTGAATGGTTTTTGGTTTTCTTTAAGAGGGATTTTGTGTTGTATTATTTCGTTGTCATAGGACTTAATATCTTCGTAACTCCATGCAAAAACATCGTAAAATTCCTTAAACACCAAGTATCCGAGTTTAATGAGCCGGTAAAGTTCTAGACATTAAATTTAATCAATCTCGGTTTTTCCTCACCGCCTATATTACATTCCTCCACTTCGCTTTCCACAGTTCCAATTTTGGTTTGTTGGCCACATCATCAAAATCAGCTTCTTCTAGAGGGCTAACCTCTGCGTACTATCATTATTAGAATGCGTAGTTTCTATTTTCGTGTTTCAGGTTTTACTTAATTCTGCTTTGGCGTGTGGATGTGATAGTCTCAAGGTTTATATCTACCACTCAGGAGATGGCTCTTCTTCACCAAGAAAATTTTCTTCAATCGCAAATCGTATCATAGTCCGAATCCGAACCTATGGGGTTCAAACTCATTTCGAATTGCATGAAGTCTTCTATTTGTTTATCTCCATCAAATACCCGCCAATATTTCGTTATCCGGGATAGTCGTGTCCTAATTTTATTTGAGAGGTGTCATCATACAAACATTGGGCAAGTCCTAGCAAAGAAAGGCCAAATTGTGGGCCGCAAAGTGTTTCTTTTCCTTGAGACAAAAGATAAGGTGTACTCCTCAAATGTTTTTAAAAGATCAATGACATCATTCCCGTAGGCCCTAAGTCCTGGGGTGATTTGCATTATACTCCCCATTGACTTGTCTAATGATTAATCTTAATCCCCATATACATCGATTTTCTTGGCAATCAGTTTTTTCAAAAGATGCAAGCCCAAGAGAAGGGATTCATATTCTCGGCTATGTTGTTGGAACACCGAAAGTTTAATTTGCATGAGATGCATTCGTATGATTATTTTCAATGTTAGTGGATCTTACACCGCACCGCATTTTGTTTTGGAAAATAGTTCATCAACAAAATACATAGTCCAAGAGAGTGCGCATTTTCGGCTTGATGAATGGACTTTGTATCATTTGATTCCTTGGCCATCGGGTTGAGGACCTGCCTCCCCGACCGCCAAAATTTAAGTTCAAAGGATGGATGACTGCGCTCAAGATCTCGTGTTTAATTTGCTAGACCTTCTGTATTACGCAGGATCGTTTTTGGCAATTCGGCATCGTTTTCTCCTCTTTTTCCTCCAGCCATGGATTTCTTCGAAACAATTTGTTCTAAGAGTATTTCATTATTGAACATGATAAAAGAATCAAGGCTCGTGTTTATAGCATAGAGTGGGGAGTTTTTAGGCCGCTCCCCGGCTCGTTATCGTGTATCGTATGAGATTACCTATAAAGCCTCCTAGTTTGATTGAAGACAGGATGGCTGCATAGGCTATGTCCATTTGCATAGTCCGTAACTTAGCCCCCCAAGATCTTGATAAAAGCATTCCATACTTTGGGGGAACATCGCCCACAACAACATCCATGACTAAACATTTAGCCGGAATTTGGGCTAGATTAACACAGAGATCTTTAATCAATCCTACACTTAACTCTACTTGAGTCAAAGGAGCATGTGTCTTTGTAAGGTCCGGTAATTTCATGACCCAAAGTTTCCATTGCGCCCTTTTTGGCATTAAATTATGGGAAGCGCTTGAGTCATGCATAGCATTATGGAGAATTTTGTCATGAATGTTTAGGCTTACATAAAAGGGAGGACAGACCCTCTTGAACTTTCCTTCAATCTTTGGACCAAAAATAAGTTCGCTGGTCATCACTAAGATTGAGAGTATCTTCGTTATCCTCTAAGTTTAAAGCCTTCAAAATTTTGGACCTATATACATGTTGGGCAGCCTAACCTTACCAAAGGAACAGTAGATTTTGATCTTTGAGATTTCCGTTCCAAAAAATGGTAAAGGTTTTGACTTTTCAAAGTATCGACTTCAAATTTTTGTTTACTCACTTTATTAGCACTAACAATCATTAATTGGTTTATCTAGAGTTGAAATAGTTATCTTCCCAGGAGTACTAACCGAGGTGGTAGCACTACTAACGTTTGCACTCGTTTTTCAATGTTTTGAGTATCTTTCTCTTTTTCATTAACTGGGCCTGTACCACCGTTTTGTCCTTTTGTCCGATTGTTTTAGCCTTGGTTGTAGCGCTCGTTTTGAGAGAAGGCTTGTCGCAGGTTTTATTGTTGGGGGTTTGTTGATTAGATCTACTTCGAGTTCATACTCCTTGAAAGGCCCCATGACAAGCCCACGTTTTGATAGTAATTCTCGATTATCATCTCTTCGTCATCATAAGGCGTATAAAGGCCTTGTTTATTATCATAATGAACCTCAAAGTCATCATCATCTACCCCAAACAAGTTTATATCATCTTCCTCTCGTTATTTGATCTCGTTTGTTCAACCTCACTTAAAAGTTCCGATGAAAGGGGGCGTCGATCCGCCGATCATCTTCCCCGGGGTCCTTCGTTAGAGGCCGATTTCTTCTAAAATTCTCGATTTTGGTTTTGATTTCTCGTTTTGAGGAGTATTTTGATTTAGAATCGCTTGTGCTCTCTCTATAATGCTCATTTTCTTCATCATTTCTTCCATCATTCTTTCCATCTTTGAGCTTGAAGTAGAAGGGGTGGGTTCCTCCCTAAAAGAAACTCTTTTCAAATTTTCATCCTTGCTCTTTTCCCATAAGGTTCACCTCCACAGATAGAAAGCACCTCTTGTACATCTTCAAGGGTTGCAAAGACTCTTTCTCCGAGAGAATATGTCATGTCCTGATCAAATCCTCCAGGGAATTTGTTCAGGGCTGGAACCCCCGAGGGGGTTTTAGTTCGTGGGAAAGTGCATTGTACACACCTGAATCCGGTGCAATAAGCTTGTACACTTTCCCTGTGGTTCCTATGGAGATTATTATAGCCTCATGACTTTCTGGAGAGGGTTTTTCCTTACTTCCCATTTGTTTAAGAATGTTTGATGGAAGGCTTGAAGGTCGTTAATGCTATGGGGGGTTAAACCTTTAAACCATTTTCTTCCCACTTCTCCCCCAAGCTTTGAGCAAAAAACAATCTGATTTTTTGACAGATTCATTATCAATTTCATTTCTCGTCAAAGTAGTCATTCATCTTATCCACATGTTGAGATGCCGTTATGGTATTATTAGCATCATATAATGGAATTTTGGACCGATAGTCCCGTGGAAGATTGACTATTAATGGCACAGAAAACTAAGGGAGCATACCATGCCACGATGATATGTGGTGGGGTGGGTTTACAAGTGGAGGTGTGGGTTGAAGTGAGTGGTTTGAACAAAGGATGAAGGATGAACATAAGTGGATGAAACAAAGAATAGATCTCTCGAGCTGATCTCGGGTGAGAGACACCTAGATTATGTAAGAAATGTAAATCAGAGGTGTTGATTCTCTATTCCCAAGGGTCCCACCGGGTTTCGGGAGATGAAAAGGGTAGCTCGTAATCTAACCGATCTAAATCACCAAATGACCTAGTTCCGAATGGGTTTAATAAGTCAATTTGTGATTCATGAAGAGCCGAAAGGTTCTCGTGGACCGAATTGGCTCTTAGGGGTGGTTTGAAGATAGTTGAGATTGTATCCCAGGAGACCTCCTAAGAATTCTTTCCGGGTTTTCAACTATTTCAGGAGGACGGTGGGCTGGGTATGATGGGCTCGTGTGAATCTTTTTAGTAGCCACAATGTTTATCTATTTAGACCCAACTTTAAACAAGAGAGGTTCAACCAGGTATGACAATCTTCCGACGTTAACTAATCTTGTTTTCTCAACTCACATCCTGGGCTACTTAACCGAGTTTGAAGGATTTAATGATGATAAGGGTTCTTCCGCGGAGTCTTAAGGTCCGTTCGTGATGGTGGAGTCGCCGGTGGAAGGTTCGTAGTGTTTTCAAAGGAATACACTCGTCCACCACAAAGGTTTGTGAGACATCCTCCTCAAGGGTATCTCAAAGCACAACAAACTCTAACCAGAGATTGACCGGGAGGGCATTCACTCGATATGTCATCCCCCAAAAGAGGATGAGATCCAGAGGCTACTCCGGCCCTTTCCCGTACCTCCGTCTAAGAATATAGGGTAAAACACATCAAAGACGTATACGTGATATCAAAACTAGTGTTTTACTACCAATCCGACATGTTTTTGGTATTTTCGAATTATTTATATTTGTGGTTTTTAAAAGAATGTCCTAACTTTGCCTCAAAACTTAGCTACCAAGTTATGAAACAAAAGACAAGCCTATCCTTTGTACATAGCTGATTTCCCAAGGTTGGATAAGAATTAAAAGAACCTTAGGATTGGACTCAGCTTTGTCACCGATTCAAACAAGTTTCTTATCATGATTACCATTCTTTGGTAGTGCTTGGAAAGGTCGCTTTTTTACTCTCAAAATGTCTATATGAGGATTCTCGAGGTGAGGTTCCCGCTGGAGTCGCCGTAAAATGTTAGGTTCTCGTGGCTCCAGCCTGGCTAATAAAGAAAGTGCTCTATGAACCCCAACGCAAGCTTCTTTATGAATAGATTTGAAATAGATTTGAATGTAAAAGACTCTAAGTTTTCCTACCGAGTCGCCAGAAATGTTAGGTCTCCGTAACAAGCAATATTGGCAAAGTCCGATCACAGAGTTAACATAATTTCAACCAACTTTGGGATTCTAGGATCTAGCCCTCTCGAATCCAAAGAGGGATCTCTCCAATATGTACAAAGATGGATATTGTCTTTGAAGTTTAGGATGATGATATTAGGCTAGTTATGAAGGCCAAGGATTTTGTTTGGTTTTCTTGGATGGTTGAACATAGTTACTGCCCGAGGCTAAAGATCTATATGCAACAGGTTCAAAGGTGAGAAGTTGCAAGTAAACAAAATAAGCTTTGATTCTAAAGAAAGATGATGGCAAGTTTTCAATCCATTATTATGGAGTCATAAGGAATTTAATTGAAACATCCGTGTTCAAGAGTAATCTATGGGGCAAGTCATCTAGGCCTAAGGATCTCTTTGAAGTTTGATTTATGGAATGGGGTGATACAATAAGAAAAAGAATTAACAGACAAAAAGAAAGAGTTAGCCCAGATCCGTGGGCACTTTAAAACTAGCCACCTTTGACCAGGAACTTAGGAAAACATAGAAGCAAACTAGGATCCGTAAGTACTTTGAAACTATCCATCCTTTGATACACTTCTTATAGAAAAGCAGATTAAAACTAAGGGAAACTTGAAGGCAACCTTTTGAGTTAAAAACTATGAAAGGCTCACCTTTCTCCTCATCTTAGTTCTCCTTTACTTAGTTACTTTCCAGACAATCACCAAGATAACACGAATGGCCTAAGATCCGATAAGTGCTTTGAAACTATTCAGCTGGACACATCCTAAGGGAAACAAAGACAAACAAATTGGAGCAAACAAGAAAGGACCTCGTGGCTAACCTTGATTTCCTCGATTCATTCCTCACACAACATATATGAAAGTAACATTTAAAAACAACATTCAACAAGGACGAAAAGATGAGGGAAATCACAAAGATCTCTCAGGAGCTTAGACCGAATTAAATCATTTCTAAATAACACAATAAGAAGAAAACATTGGGATAAAGATTTTTCAGCCGTAGAAGGTCACTCACAATAGACTCTAACAATGTTTAAACTCGTTCTTTATAGTAGAAAATGAAACAAATTGATAACAGAATAAAATGACAAGTTACAAGAGAATAACATCACCATTAGCATAGACCAGGATCCCATAAATCAGCTTGTATTGATTGCTTCAAACCGGGCTACAATCTTCAAATCCAATGTTTTAATCCATCTCTTTTCACAACTAACCTATCTGTTACAAGCAAGTAGCTCCAAGAGCCCATGAAACCACTATTTACAAATAAGAGTTTTCCACTCGTAAATAGCTACGCGCTTCAGCAATTACATTGACAACCAACTAATCCAACCCCTCACTCATCTTCCATTGAAGTATTTATAGAAGGATGAGGAGGTGAGATCTGATTAAAAGATCTCAAACACAATCAATGCAGAATTAATGTCTTCCCGACCCCGTGAGGTTCGATGAAATTCTGTTGTGTGTTACATTGCATTAATGTGTTTATATTAAGAAGTAAGCTCTAAGAGAGCTTATATCGACCTTGAGGCTCCGTTGCATCGTTAGGGTTACTTCCGCAAACATTCCGTCGTTGAAATCCTGCGTAATAACTTCTTTGGTTGTTCGAGGCATAATATCCGATCCTCGTTTAATAAATTCATCCTTTGATTGAGCGTTCCGAGGCAATAGGTGGCACTGTGGTGGTTGAGGAATCAATTTTGCTCAAGTTATGGTGGTGGAGGCGATCTGCTAATTTCGAACACTTTTAGGTTTTGCTTTAATCCGTGTTCGAGGCCGGGATTAGGCTTTTGATAAACTGCCTTAGCCGTAATCCCCGCCAATCTTCTCACAAAACCACCGGCTCGGTTCATTCTATCTTTAATCCGATACTCTTTCTCCTCTCGATATTGGCGGCCTTCTTCAAGTCATAGACGGCGGCAACTAAAGCTCATGAAACTTTGTAGAGATCTTTGTTCTTCTCCGTATGATCGATTCCCCCGGACAAATCGTAAGGATTGAGTCGTCACCTCATCCTTTAGATTTCGTAAAACACGAAGGAAAACCTTGAAAACCTACAAAAAAACAAGAAAAAATGAGGAAACTTGCGTTATATGGATAGACCGCATTGGAGGGCGTGTGGGAGAAAGGAGAGATCGGACCGTTGTTGATCGTATCGCAATCAAATTCGTTGGGAGTAAATCAAACGGCCAACGAGGAGGAAAGTGGACCGTATAATGGAATCGGGAGAGGCACAGTGCACCGTCGACCCCGCAGATCGACGGCGGGGATTGGGTTTTAAACGCGCCGGGGCAATTTTAACGGACGAGCGAATTGGTTAAAGGGAGAGCGGGAAAGGTGATCGGTGACCGTCGGATGGGAGGGCCCGGATCGGATGGCGGGAATGCATCCCGCTGCATGGCCATAGGACGAGGTTTAACGCGCGGGGAAAAAACTTGGAACGGCGGTTTTGGGGGTGAGGTGGAGAACACGTGTCCCGCCTGGGCCGCGTGGGGATCGCCGGCCGACGCGCACAAACCGTTCCGACGACAGGTGGTGCGGCACGAAATGTGCGGAAATGAAAAAAACAAAGTTGCGTGGAAAAAAGGGGGGGGGGGTCCACTGTGATGATGGTACACTTCGCACCGTTGATCCGTGGGAGTCGCATCGACGGCGGAGTTTTAATATGATTTTCCTGGTGGGAAAAATAAAATAAACCCGACTTCACTTTTTCCAAAGGTTTTCAATGTTTTCGGTGATAAATTATTTTTGAGGTTTAAGCGCCCGCGGACTTTAGCACACGGTTCTGGCGGGGGGGACATATGGATGGAGAGAAAACGGAGGCTTAGCCTGAGGGGCTAAAGCCCAACACATAGAAAATGTATGTTTTTCTATGGTTTTTGAATGATTTTTGCGAGAGGAGAAAGGTTCCGATAGGTTAAACAAGTGGGTTTTAACCTTAGGAAATGAGATTAATGGAGGAATACGGGATATAAAAGGGTTTGATGGGGTTCTTCATGGTTGAAAAGAAAATTGAAGAAACGGAAGGAAAGGTGGAAGAAGGGGAGAGGAAAAAGGAGGAGGATGCAGCAACATTTGATTAGGATTTTTATGGAACATCAGAGGGAGAGGGGATGGAGAGTATGTAGAACCAACAGTAGTTTGGATTCTTACCAACAGACTTCAAGTACCAACAATTTGCAGGATTTAACTTGTTTCTTGAAGGCTGCAAAGAACATTTAGCCACCAACTACTATAATTGAAAAATATGGGTGGCTAACAGGTGCCTACGTGCTGGTATGAGTCTGCACCAGTACAATATTGTAAGAAGTTTTCTCTATAATAAAATTGAAGACTGAGACGACGGCAGCAGTGGTTTTCTCCCTTCTTGGGTTTCCACCTAAAATCCTGGTGTTCATGTGTGTTGCTTATGTGTGATAGTCTATTCTATTATTACTGCACATGTTTACTACTAACTAACATCAGATGAATGAATGATGCTCAGATCTAAGTAAAGAATAAATACTTAACTAGATCTTTGTATATACGCTAGTTGTATTAAGGAGATCTGCGTGTATACACGAGTTGGCTTCAGGAAAGTAGCATATGGGTTTTGAAGTAAGAAAAAGTAAAAAGTTTTGAGTAAGTCCTAAATATTGATTCACCCCCCCTCTCAATATTTTTCCCAACAATTCTCCTATAAGAACTCCTAAAGAATACATTGCAAAAGGTTGTTGGTTGGTTGATAGGGATTTTATTGACTATTAGAACTGTTATTGAGGGAAGTAGCTGAGTATTTTTTAATTTAGTAGGCTGGGAGGAGAATTTTTTACTGTAAAAATCCACTGAGCTCAAATTATGTGACTGGTTTTGCACACCAATTGAACAAGCAGATTTCACAGGATCCTGGTCTACACTACTGGTGATGTTTTCCTTACTACAATTGTCTCCTTTCATGTTTTTCACACTGTCCATTATTCTCTGATGAAGAATAGCAAGCATGGATTATGATATACTGCTTAAAGTACCCTAAGTCTCACTGTAAAACTTTATCTTTATGTTTTCCTCAGATTGTGTGATCTAAGAGAAAATCCAGCATGATTGAACCAGTATAGAGGTTGGTTTTCCCATGCTTACTGATGTATGAATTTAGGGTTTGTTTCTTAGATGTTCTTGATCAGTTTCAGCTAAAGGAATTGGGAAATTGGGGATTTAGAGTTAGCCCTGTCAACTAGGTTCCTCCAAATTCCCTTCATTATCCCTCCATATTATCCTAAAACCCTTTTTAAACCTCATATTATACTTTATTTGGTTTAAAATTGCCCTTTTTTGCCTACTGGAACCTCTCATTCAGCCTTAAAAACACCCTTTTTACTCTATGACAGGCTTAAACCCCCGAGGGCTTATATGGCCTATCCCATTTCTTCATAGACCCGTGGCCCTGTAACTGGGCACTAAAAACCCAAAAAAGTCCCTTTGAAAAAGCCTAAAAAAGAATTTCTCCGCTCAATAAAAGATTAAGCCCTCGGGAGCTAATTCTATTCAGCCCCCCTCCCATGAGACCTAAAGCTCGAGTATCGGGAGCTCAAAGGGTTAAGAAACCAATCAAAATAGCTTTTCCCTTTCGTTTTTATCATTCTTGACGAAATATGTTTTAAGTCGACATGAACCGTCGATCTCCACAGATCGACGGCCTTCAATGGTTTATCGGGTGCCTTTCATTTCCTACCTCCTTGTTTCATTTCCCATACTCTCCACCTCTTCTATAGATCCCAACCATCCATTATATAGATCCAATGGTCAGGATCATTGCCGAAAACCATATAACTATTCTCCCCCTTCGAAATACTATTGCACTAGTTTTAAATCTCAATCGTCCATACATAAGATCTGACGGCTCACAAAAAGCCTGATGGCCCAATATGCCTCTACCCAGACAGCAAATCGTGACCATCCATCATAGATAACCCTACGGTCCACACTAATCTTGATGGTTTCACCTCCACCATGCACCAAATGACTCCACTGGTAGAAGACCTTGAGCTGGTTGAGAAGATACAGTGACCTCTTTTTACAAACATGGATCCAAGTATGGACCAAGAAGCAAAGATAAATGTTTTGTTGGATAGAGTGACAAGAGTGATGAACATACTTGGCGGAAAAATGTTGGAGATGTATGAGGCTAATTTAAATGCAAATGTTGATTATTTAGGGCATCCCATGTTTTTTCCAGAACAAGAACAAACTCATGAACTAGACAATGAGCAAGACATGTATGATGCTCAAGAATCTATAGAAGATGAAGAGGAAGGTTGTCAAGAACTACCTGATTTCCTACCTATATATTTTACTATGCTGATAAGAGAATATCATGACCAAATGGAAAAAGCTAATAGGGAACGTTGCTCTAAGGAAACAAGAAACCACTTATAAGGTGCATAATATAATGTGGAAGGAGGACCAGCACATATAGGAGCTTCCCCTCTAGAATATAACTCATCTCATATTACACAAGAAGAGTGGCATCCTTATCATATAGAAGAAAAAACTCATGAGCCTTGCATTTTAACTGAGTATCATCATGATCATGAGAAGTGGTTTGAAGCAGAAAGAGATCAGGAAACATCAGAATATCCTCAAGGTTTCCCTACAAGCACAAGTGCAGATCTCCTAGAAGAGGCTCAAGAAGACATCCAGCCTCCAAACCAGCTAACACAAGAGAAAGAGGACCACTGTTCTTCTGTCCATGTTGAAAAATATATCCCTATTTTGACAGAAGAAGAGATTGACCAAATATTAGACAAGAAGTCTGCCTCTGAAGTCTTTTATAGAGCAAACACTCTTGTCCATTCATCTATTGAGTTTGGTTGTACAGATCCAGAAAGATCCTCTATAAATCAAAATAAAGAAAGACTTGCTAACAATCCAGTATGTCTGATTGGTAGCATTACTTACTTTGATTATTTTCCTAACTTTGATTCATCTGATGATGATGTTCTACAAACAGAAGTTGATCTTGCAGGGCCACCATCAATAGATATGTGGGAGGAAAATCATTTCCATCGACTTCCAGAGAGTAATGAGCCAATGTAGGATATTTATGATACTGATGAGGAAATTTGTGAAAGTCTAATAGTATGTGAAGTTTCATGGAATCTTCACTCTGCTTTATCTCAGCCCATCAGTAATAGTTTCTATGTGATTAGAGGTCAGCAGCCTTTCATCTCAGAAGATGAAGAGGAAAACAAGGAAGAGATTTTTGAGGAGGTTGAAACCAAGGAGCCTTCTCTTGAAAAATATTAAGAAATGGAACAAACCCCTGCTCATGAATACATTGATCTCTTTACAGAGCTCAGCTCACTAGATCAGAATATATCAGAGCTACAAGAGGACAAAACTGCAGTATATGATGAATCCTCTAGTTTAGAAAGCAATGAAGATGAGGAATAAAGAATCTTTTTCTTGATCCAGTGGAACAGATTGTGATCCTGGTTGAAGCCTGCTTGCCAAATACTCACAACCCAGGGTCATTGCAAGATCCTTATGCTAATTTCCTGCAAGCGTTTGAAGAAGGATCAAAGGTCATCAAGAGCAGCTTGTTGCAGACAACAACAAACATTTTAGAAGCTGCTGCTAAAGGAAAAAGAGAATGGGAGTGGCCCTACCTATCCAACATGATCAGAGTGATGAGAAAAGACCAGTCATGGGATCATCTGATTGACTGGATGTATTGGAAAAGAGAGTTTGTCAACTAGACATGTAAATATTTCAAGTTAGAGTAGGGTAGGTAGGAAATCTCAATAAAGCTCAGCCTGCGAGCATTTAGTCATTTGTTTTTAATTTCTGCAAATTTTCAGTTCATGAGCATATTGTCTTTATGCCATGGATCTAGAGAAAATCAGATATTCTAAGCCTGGTTTGTATGTGTTTAAATTTCTGTTTTAGAATGTAGAGAAAGAAATCTGCTAGACAGTTTAATCCTAGCAGATAGTAGTTTAGGTAGAGATGCTATGAGTCCAACTGTTTAATCTAGTATCATGGAGAAATAAGGGTAACAATAGATAGGTTTATTTTTGTGTTTGTAAAAATTGATGATGTCAAAGTTCTGCAACTCTAAATGCACCTTGAAGAAAAAATGTTAGGACTGTAGGATGGGTAGGTAGTTGATTGGGAGAATTTTTTCTGCTGATATAAGGCTTTCATGTTTGTGGCAGCTGATAAGAAAAGAAAAATATGTGTGAGATACTAGGCATCTAGCCTACCTCCAAATATTATTTTTTGAGATTCTTGACACCTTCAAGAATATGCCATCCCCATGTGGAGCCACTATTAGCCACCTATAAATTTTTAGCATAGCAAACAGGTGGCTAAATATGTTCTGAGTCTTCAAGAGAAAATTTTCCCTTGAAAATATTTCATTCAACAAGCCTTCATGTGTTTTCTTTCCTTCAAAATGATCTTCACTATTGTTTCCATCAAATACATTCAAAACCTGTTGTTCTGCCATGAAGAGAATGCTCTCAAAAGGCCTCCATGTGCTCCATTTTATTCCCTCAAAATCCCCAATTTTCATCCCTATTCCCCTCAAAAAATTCCTCCAAATTCCCTTCATTAGCCCTCCATATCATCCTAAAACCATTTTTAAACCTCATATTATCCTTTATCTAGTTTAAAATTTCCCTTTTTTGCCTACCGGAACCTCTCATTTGGCCTTAAAAACACTAATTTTGGCTTTAAAAACACCCTTTTTACTCTATGACAGGCTTAAACCCCTGAGGGCTTATATGGCTTAGCCCCTTTCTTCATAGACCCGTGGCCCCATAACCAGGCGCTAAAAACCCAAAAAATTCCCTTTGAAAAAGCCTAAAAAAGCATTTCTCCGCTCATTAAAAAATTAAGCCCTCGAGGGCTAATTCTATTCAGTCCCCCTCCCATGAGACCTAAAGCTCGGGTATCGGGTGCTAAAAGGCTTAAGAAACCAATCAAAATAGCTTGTCCCTTTCGTTTTTATCATTCTTGATGAAATATGTTTTAAGTTGACGTGAACCGTCGATCTCCACAGATCGACAGCCTTCAATGGTTTATCGGGCGCCTTTCATTTCCTACCTCCTTGTTTCATTTCCCATACTCTCCACCTCTTCTATAGATACCAACAGTCCATTATATAGATCCAATGTTCAGGATCATTTCCATAAACCATATAACTATTCTCCCCCTTCGAAATACTGTTGCGCTAGTTTTAAATCTCAGCTGTCCATACATAACATTTGACGGCTCACAAAAAGCGTGATGGCCCAATATGCCTCCGCCCAGACAGCAAATCGTGACCGTCCATCATAGATAATCCTACGGTCCACACTAGTCTTGATGGTTTCACCTCTGCCATGCACCTTTCCCCATCACGTTTTCATTCCCATCGTCAGATCTCTCCGCCCTCCATCCAACGGCTAAGGTGCATATCACATTATTTTAGTGTCCGAGTGTTAACATTCATAAATTGTGCAATAAAAGTGGTTTTGGGTTTCCACATGTCAAGAAGTGTATGGAATCGCGTAAATTTTTTGAAAACCACATACCACCTCCGACCCTGCGTGAAAACCATTTTGGTTTTCCACTTACCACCCTTCATGTGGATTTTTTAGGGTTAATCGTGGAGGTCGATTGGTGTAATCCGACAGTCCGGATCTAACCTCGACCCCTTCCATTTTTTTTTCGCCTGATCTCCCCAGTGATTCCATAAAGTGATAGCCACCATTGATAAGGTCTCATCCGACGATCCAGACATAATCTCGCATATGCTCATGCTCCATTCATTTGTTTCCTCGTCAAACAATCTCAGCCGGTCATTTATCTGATCTAATGGCCACAATATAATCCCATATCCCATTTCATCTAGTCCTCTGAACAGTTCTACTAATGAACCTCCACCATCTATCATCGTCATTTGATCTAATCGGATGGTCTAAAACCCTCCTCGCACCAAACCTTCATCAAATGCATTTTTTACCTTCCGACATAGTTTTTCAACCGTTTTTCCACTGCATTCACCTTTTCCGCCATTGCTCTTTCATCCTCCATAGGCCTCTAAAATGGTTCCCTTCACTCTCTCAGGCTTTTTTTTAACGAGTTTATTGATTTTGCAGGTTTTAAAGGATCGTAAATGTGCTCTGTCTCACATTCACAGACAAGGAAATTCAAAGCGCATGAAGACATTTCCAGGGCCAAAAATGTAGGGAAATACACTGCTAAGAAGGCTTGAGGCATATTTTATTAAAATATCAATGTTAAGCCCTCATCCAAATCCTCCAACACCATTAAAACATGTATATTCACAGACAAGTCAGAAGAGAGTTTAAAAAGTGTATCAGTGAGAGCTTAAAGGGTTAAAAAGCACGATTTTGAAGGCTAAGAGGCCTAATCCATGGTTGCAGACTCAAAAGACACAGATGAAGACCATAAAGGTGATTAAAAATCTTAATGAAGCCTAAAGCACATGAAACAAGCCATATCATTTTTTTAATATCAGCAGAACACTTTTTCTCCAGAAAGTTCTGGCTACATGATTTCCTCTATCTTCCATCGAACACTAGAGAAATTATTACACTGACAGAAGCCTTACAGAACTGTTAGGACAACAGCTATGGAAGTATGGGAGACCTACAGACCTTCTATCTGCCTTACTTATCTCAGAAGACAAAGCAGAGTACTAGCGGCCAGAAAGTACCTCAAAGAAACATACTCGGAGTTGCTGTCAACCTGACAAAGACTTCTAGACCAGACTACAGAGTACGCACAGTCAATGAAGAGCCATTATGCAGAATGGGCACTTGACCTTCTTCCCCTCTATCTTAACAAAAAAATTAAGTTTACATCTACTACTGTTATCACTAATTCTCCTATAAGAACTCCTAAAGAATACATTGCAAAAGGTTGTTGGTTGGTTGATAGGGATTTTATGGACTGTTAGAACTGTTATTAGGGGAAGTAGCTGAGTAGTTTGTAATTTAGTAGGCTAGGAGCAGAAGTTTTGACTGGAAAAGGCCACTGAGCTCAAAGTATGTGACTGGTTTTGGACATCAATTCAACAAGAAGATTTCACAGGATCCTGGTCTACACTACTGGTGATGTTTTCCTTACTGCAATTGTCTCCTTTCATGTTTTTCACACTATCCATTATTCTTTGATGAAGAATAGAAAGCATGGATTAGGATATACTTCTTAAATTACCCTAAGTCTCACTGTAAAACTTTATCTTTATGTTTTCCTCAGATTGTGTGATCTAAGAGCAAATTTAGCATGATTTAACCAGTATAGAGGTTGGTTTTCCCATGCTTACTGATGTATGAATTTAGGGGTTGTTTCTTAGATGTTCTTGATTAGTTTCAGCTAAAGGAATTGGGAAACTAGGGATTTAGAGTTAGCCCTGTCCACTAGGTTCCTTTTCCAAACAGTTAGCCTTTCAAGATCCCTTTGAATCGGGGTCAAAGCAGTGAAGGTTAAAAGTCTTTCTCTAATCTTAGGCCCTAGTCTGTGTTTAACCTTAAATGTTTTCTACTTTCTAAAAGTGGTTATGAGGACTGCTCGATTGTTTTCCTTAAGAGTACACTGAAAGCAGGCTGAATTAAAAGCCTATACCTGATCTTAAGCTACCGTTTGTGTCTTTATTGAGAGTTTCCTTTGAAGTATGTCAAAATTAGGATAGGTCAAAAGTCCTTACCTGCTCTTAGGCTGCACTTTGGTCTCTCTCTTTTCACCCACTCCTTGATGTTCCATCTCACCATCTATCTAAAAATATCCTTTGGTATAGATAACTTGCCCTATGGAAACCCTTGAATATTTGTTATGCAAGAAAACCCTTTCATGACTCCATAGCCCAATGGATTGGCACTTCCCTTGATTCATCTTCCCATGCTGAAAAATCCTGCTAATTTGTTCCTTTTTCGTTCCACATAACCTTCTCAGTTAATGGTCTCCAACCAAACAAACAAAAAAATAAAAAAACCCCTGTGCTTCATACCTAGCCTAATACCTCAATCTAACCTTAAAGATATATCATTATTTACATTTATAGAGAGACCCCTCTCTGGATCTAGGAGGGCTAGACCCTAGGATCCCAAAGTGGTTTGATGTTGTCTTGTCTTTTGGTCTTGCAAATCTGGCCAAAACACAGGAACCACAACATGTGGATTCCACTGTTACAAGATTTTAAGGAAGTACATATCTATGCCAAAATAGTGAGAGATCTATGTGTCAAAAAGCCTGGAAGAAAACCAAAATACCCTGGTACTATCCATGTTATGGGGAAACTGTCTTAACTTATGATTTATCAACGATCTTTGACTAAATATAATGACCCAGGGAACCCTACAATGACTTTCGATATTGATGACCAGCCCATAACTAACACTTTGATTGATTTGGGGGTAGCCATTAATGTAATGACCAAAGATATTTTTATCTCCCTAGGACTTCATGGACTTAGACCTACACCCAGAGTGCTTGAATTAGTAGATAGGTCCCTTGTCAAGACCAAGGGAATGATAGAAGATGTGGTGATCACTGTAGCTTCTTGGAATTGTGCCACTGATTTTCTCATTTTACAAACCAAATCCAACCTAGGGGGTCATGCTTTAATCTTGGGAAGACTGTGGCTAGCCAATGCAGATGCATATATCGGATGTAGGTCTAGATATATGGTGATATTAGATGGAAAAGCCACTAAGAACCTGAATATTTACCCCCCAAAAAAATCGCATATGGATTTGAATAGTCCCTGTGGGACGAATTTGAACCTAAACCTGATTTTTCCCTACCTCTCCTCACACTTGGAAAAGCACAATACTTTAAGGATGAAACAAAGGACGATATTATTAATGGTTTTATTAGAAATTCACTCTTTTTTGCCTCCATTAGAGATCTAGGGGAAGAAGATGACATAGATGATGCAATTATTGAACATTTGAAAACTACTATGCATACTTCCAACAGTCCTGTTGAAATTGAGCCTGGGAAATATTTAAACATTAATCCTAACTTCACTACTGAACAAAAAAAATTACTGATACAGCTGTTACAGAAATATAAAAGGGCATTTTCATGGGACTATACTGATATGAAAGGAATTCACCCTGCCCTATGCACTCATCGCATTAACCTCAAAGAGGACTACAAACCAGTTAGACAACTGTAGTGTCGAATGAATCTCGCACTTAAGGAGATAGTGAAAGAGGAATTATAGAAACTTCTTAACGCTAATTTCATCCACCCCATTTCTTATAGTTAGTGGGTATCTTCACTTTTCATTGTTCCAAATAAGAACAACAAGTGGAGAGTCTGTGTAGACTATAGAGAGCTTAACAAGGCCACCCAAATGGACCATTTACCTTTACCATTCATTGACCAGGTCCTTGATACTCTCTCTCATAAAACATTTTTTTCATTCCTAGATGAGTTCAGTGGCTGTAATCAAATACAGATTGCCCTGGAAGACCAAGATAAGACAACCTTTACCTGCCCTTGGCATACTTTCGCATATAGAGTCCTTATTTTTGGCTTCTGTAATGTGCCAGCAACTTTTCAAAGGGAAATATTGGGTATCTTTTCGGATCTCTTGAATGACTATCTTGGAATTTTCATGGATTACTTTACACCCTACGGGGATGCTTTTGAAACAACATTAGTTAATTTGGAAAAGGTGTTGGAATGTTGTGAACAAACTAATGTTGCTTTGAGCACAAAGAAATGCCACATGATTATGACCGAGGGAGTTGTGCCGGGACATTTAATTTTAGCAGATGGAATCAAGTTAGACCCTGAAAAAATTGAGGTAATCTTGAAAACCCCAACTCCTAGAACTCAAAAAGAGGTACATAGTTTTTTGGGACATGCAGGGTACTATAGGAGATTTATAGAAAAATTTTCAAAGATTGCATCTCCTCTGTTTTCTTTGCTCATGAAAGATGTGGAATTTGTATGGACAAGAAAGTGTGAGCATGCATTTTCGAAGTTAAAGAACTGTGTAACAACAACACATGTTTTGTGAGGGAAAAACTGGAAACTACCATTCCATATCACCATAGATGCATCTGATATAGCTGTGGGTGTTGTTTTGGGGCAGCTGGAGGAAAATAAACCTTTTGCCATTTACTACATCAGCAATAATTTACCTTCAACTGAACTCAAATATACAATGAATGAGAAGGAATTCCTAGCAGTTGTGCATGCTATCAACAAATTTCGACACTACATCATTGGGTATCAAGTATTTGTACACACTGACCATGCTGCAATTCAATTTTTAATGAATAAACCTATTACCAATGGTAGAGTTACACGATGGCTATTGCTGTTACAGGAATTTGATATAATCACTATTTTAGATAAACCTAGAAAAGATAATGTCGTTTTTGATTTTATTTCTAGATTAACTATAGGTGATGATTGCACTCCTACTGAGGACTCTTTTCTAGATGGATATATTTTTTCCATATCTACTCTCTCATCGTGGTATCTAGATATAGCCAATTATCTTGCTGCAGGAAAATTTCCACACCATTTATCTTCCAAAGAAAAGAAGAAGATCATACAACAGAGTGCTAGCTACTCCTGGATAAAAGGCAATATCTATCACACTGGACCAGACTTTCAGATTAGGTGGTGTGTTAGAGAAGATGAGGTTTTTGATATCTTGAAAGCTTTTCACAAGGAACCCTATGGAGGGCACTTCGCTGACAAAAGGACCGGATATAAAGTACTCTCAATAGGGTACTACAGGCCAACGATATTCCAGGATGCCAAGAATTTCGTGAAGGGGTGTGATAGCTGTCAAAGGATGGGCTAGTCTCTGAAATCAAATGAGATGTCATTACAACTTCAGATAGTGATAGAGCCATTTGGGAAATGGGCCCTGGATTTTGTACGGTCGATCAATCCTTCATCACAGAAAAAAGCATACATATTGGTCTACACTAAATACGTCACAAAGTGGGTCGAAGCAAAGGCACTAATTAGAGCTACAAAGCAAGCTGTTTCAGACTTCATGTTCGAAGATATCTTTGTTTGCTTCGGGATACCCAGGGAGATAGTGACATATGGAGGGACCTAATTCACATCTCATTTGATTCAGAAGCTGGTTGAGAAGTATGGAATTCATCACAGGACCACCTCACCTTATCACCCACAAGAAAATGGTCAAGTAGAGAGAACCAATAAAGTTATTGAGTGAATCTTAACAAAGATAGTAGCCAGCCACCGAAGAAATTGGGCCGAGAAACTTCCAGAGGTGTTGTGGGCCTATAGAACAACATGGAGGAATACTATAGGCTTCTCACCATATGAATTGGTGTATGGTAAGAATTATTTATTCCCCATAGAGTTCAAAATAAAGACGTTAAGAAAAACATTGCAGGTCAATCTAGATTTAAGCACAGCTCAAATAAAAAGATTGAACCAACTCAATGAGTTGGAAGAGAAATGTTTGGCTGCCATTTAATAGACGAAGATCATTCAAAAAAAAAGAGATAGATGGCATGACAGGTTCATAAAGAAGAAGAAATTTAAGAAAGTAGATTGGGCTCTCTTATATGATTCAAGATTCAAGAATTTCAAAGGCAAGTTTTGCACCAAATGGCTAGGTCCTTACAAAGTAGACATGACCTTTGACAATGGGACTATACAATTGGTCACCATTGATAGTGCCAAGACACAATTATTGTTTAATGGGCACCATCTAAGGTTATATCATCAACCTGCTTCAAAGGAATATTTTTTTAACATTCTCACGAACTCTGATCTTTATGTTACAGTAGGAGGGGAATGTTCCTCTGTGCAGCCTGAAATTTGAAATTCCAATAAGTGGAGTAGCTAAAAACTACCCGTGTGGCAGCTGTTACACCTATTTCAAAATTAAAAAAATTAAAAAGAATAAAAATAATAATAAAAATCTGATTGTGAAAACCTCTTTTCGGTGCATAGTCAGACAATTTGTAACAGTTGAAAACCACTTCTGTGGCAGCTATTACACTCAGTTTTTTTTCCCTTTTTCCAAAACATCTTCTTTCCTTCCCAATATATATATTTTACAAGATGATGTTACTTATTTGTTTCTTTTCTGTATGTATTTTTCCTAATCATCATGTTTTTTGAAGAATAATACAAACGTTTTCTTGGTTGTTACACATGTAACAGCCGATAGCCATGAAAAATGTTTCTTATTTTGTCGCATGCAACAATAATTGCGAAAGTCAAGCATGACCAGCACAATCATTGTGAGTATTACACCGTGTTGATGACTCGAAAATCGTTGCAACAACATTGGGGGATGACCACCCGGTCCGGACCTTAAACAACTCCTTTTCCGTTTGGGATGGTGGCTCCGACTGGATATAATGGGACCAGTTTCCCGATAAAGAATAGAAATGGGTGAATGAGTGATTGGTTTAATAATAAGTGATAGTGAATGGAGTACTTAATCTATAAACAAAAATATAAATGACTATTTTATCCCGGGAAGCTTCTATTCTTAAGTGCAACGTTTGATGATCTATGTTTGTCAATAGGCATATAGATGACACTATTCAATAAACAAAGATATTCATTTAAATAATAATTACTTCGTTCAATTAGTTGAACGAAGTAATTGATAAAACATTGTTACACTTATCTTAATTTATATTACTGATACGTAAATGATTGAAAGAATAGCAAACTGTAAACATCCAGTAGTGGAAAGTATAAAGATTGCTGTTAAAACACATTTAAATATTCAATAATAGCAAAAGTAATCAAACAACAATTTTCATAAAAAGAATGAATTCAGACATAGATAATAGTACCATATGAGCTGCAAATCTTTCTCAACGTCAATCGCAATTTGAATTCGTTCTTCCGAATCAGAAATACTTTTAAATAAAGGCAGTAGTGCACATCCACATAAAAGCTTCGTTATCAAAATTTGGAAAAATTGGTCCAGTTTTCATAAAAAAATATGCCTGAAGTACAGTAGTGCAACTTCAGGTGTCAGTCATATACAAAAACTTACGACCCTTTCTAAATACATGAAAGGGTCTATAAATACTAAACTAAACTAACAAACTACAAAATTAAAATGCTACTAAGTTGGTATAACTTGATATGGAATATCTCCTTCTATGGCCATCTGGTAATCGGCAGCATGATTCATCACTTAGGCTGTTCGTCTTTAGTCCTGAGCTGGCATATTGCAAGCATCTGCTCCACTTCTGGTGGTCGGTTAAGGCGAGAATTGAGTTGGGCATCATAGGTGGCATCCTGTATTTCGGGAATGATGCATCCGATTGCATCTGAGAGGCATTTGAGGGCGTCTCTCTGGCTGTAAGGTTTGACTAAGAACATCCAATAGGTGTCCCATGTCAAACTGTTAATTCCTGCGATTAATCTACCAGTTTTCTCCAGCTCTAGGTAACATGACTGTTCCAATGTTTTAGCTGATGTCAATTTACCTGGGGTACATTGAGAAATCATGTTAGATAAGTAGAGAGTGTCATTAATCAATTCAACCAAATTACTTGTGGTTAATTTCCATCTGGAAACTGCCCTCTCTGCTTTCATTAAATGGGATTTCCATTCCATAAATAATATCTCTTTATGCGATTCTAGGATCTTTGGCAATTTAGCTGATTGTCCTTCCTCAGTACCTTGCCACTCAAGATAATTGGTCAAGGTCTCATCGGCCTGCTCGAAGTCTATTCTAGCATCAGCTGATTTACAACTTAGAGATGTTGTTGAGTCACATAAAGGTTCTGCCTGGGCGATTTGTTGACATAACAACTTTATCTGTGTTAATAATGCTTTGTTTATTTGTACTGCCTCTGCCCTGAATTCAGCGACCTGTGGAAGATTCTTTGTTTTCTCAAGCTGGGCTGATAGTTGAGCAATCTGCTCATCTTTTATCTTCAGCATTTGTTCATTGGCTGTCTTGAGTTGTGCCAATGCCTCTGATAACTCTTTCTGCTTCTGGACTGCACTCTGATGAATCCTCTGCTTTTCTTCCTGCAATTGTTGAGTTAATTGATTATTGGTTTGCTGTTGTGTTAACAATTGCAGTTCTGCCTGCTCTGCCTTCTGCCGTGCTTCTGATAGTTGTGCTTGTAATGAGAAAATCTCCTGGTCTTTTGTTTTTATTAAAAGACTCACCTCCGATGCCTTATCTATTGTTGCTGCCGAATAGGCTCCAGCAAATTGTGATAGTTTTGTTAGGTCCTCAGAGGGGTCAAATTCCTCCTTCCAAACTACATTGCCCATCACTGTTTGTTCTGGGAATAGGGAAGGTTGATCAGTCCTTCTCCTCTTCCTTTTTCGTTTTACCACAGCTTTGTGTTTCGGGCTATAGAAGACATCCAAGGGAGGAATTTCTTCTATCTGCAAAATAATCTGATCGGAGGGATCCTTTGGGATTATCTCTACTCCTTTAGAACTGGGTAGGCCGCTGGTTTCACCTGGAACTTGTTTTGAAATGGTCTCCTGTGTGTCTGCTACTCTTGATGTTTGGGCTTCCTTTGAACCCTCAGGATTGTTGATAATTGAATCGAATTGCTGCCATTCCTGGAGAAATTTGGGATCAATTTGAGTATCTTGATTTACCTTTATGGTGCTCTGTTCCTGCTCTTTCGTCTGAGTTTCCTCTTTCACTTTCTCCTGTTCTTTTATTATAACCGAAGGTTCCTTAGTATGTCGCTGTTCAGGCTCGCTTGATCCTGCTGCTGGGCTTGTTGCTAACAGATCTAGGGGCAGAGTTTGCAACCTCTGTTCTCTAAGTCTGTTGAATTCAACTAACCCTTCATCTTGATATTTCATTCTGGCCCACGATCTAACTTGGGACATTGACTTGGCTGTGGAGAACAGATCATCAAACATATCTTCTTTATGATCAAACTTTGCCAATTTGGCCTGTTCAAGGGCATTATAGGCAACTTTGTCGGGATCAAATTGCCTATTAGGGAGAGTTGCTAGAGTTAATGATTTCATATTTATAGCTTCTTTCTCTGCATGTTTGAGATCATTTAAGGTGTAGACACCACATCTAAGAGGAAAAGAGGGCCAGACCTGCTTCTTATTTCTCTTTAGAGTTTGTGTAACACCCTCGGAAATAATCTGATAGGCTATCTCCCTTGCCAGCAGTTTATCAGGTATGTACAAAGGAAGAACATGGGGTTTGGCTAGGCTACCAAAAATTCTTATATAAGTAAATTTTTCCTCTGCAAACCATCTCCCTAAGCCAGTTAAATCAATCCCTGCTTAGTAGGAAATCTTGGGAGCAGGTTTATCAAAAATAGAGTAATGAATGGGTAACATGAAACCATTGCAGATTTGGTATAAATGGTGCCTATAGGAGGTTTTCCACAATTTCTGATGGTATATGTGAATGGGCATGGGGTCTTGTGGAGTCCACCTCCAGCCGAGCACGGGAAATTCAGAATTAAAACACAGGGTGTCCAGGATATAAGCGCTGTAGTAGAATGGGGGAATAAGCCTTTCAGTAACGCGGGTCTTGTTTCTGAAATCAAGAACTGCGGTGGCTAGCTTATCGGACAGTATAGTTCCCCAATCCATAATTTCACTATTACACGTTGCCTCCATCAAAGGAACCATTTCTATAGTGAAATTAGAGGAGTCGTGCAACCCCCATAATCTACACATCATGATCCCAGCATAACAATAAGGAGAACATAGAGAATCAACAGAATACTTACCGGAAGATTTATGCTTGTGTGTTGCCGGATTCTGCCTCCAATCCCGAATGGGTTCGGATTCAGTTTCATTCTCATTTCGGAATATCTCCAGAAATGCCTTGTTGTACTTCTTCTCTGGCTCAGGAAAATGATACATTTGCCTCAAATCATTAGCTTGAAATGAACCGAAGATTCTTCCATCTCTGGTGTAGAAGGTTCTGTCTGTGATTGGGAGTTCCTCGATTGCCCACCTTACTACATCCGTATATGGGAGAATTTGTTCCCGAACTACTATCCGATGAAGGAAAGAGTCGGCTAAGTCCTTTAAAGTACCTTCAGATTTTCGAGTCGCACCTACCGTGGGTTTTACTGTTGTCACCTCAGGTTCTTTGGCTTCTATCAAATTATGGGTACTTTGCTAAGAAGTTTTACCGAGGCCTGAACATGTAGTATCAGATATGAATCCTTTCTTTTTATTTCCTGGATCAGCAATGGCTTGTCTTATGGCTGGCGAAGCGGAAGCGATTGCAGTTTTCTTGGACTTCTTCCCCATTCTGCTTGCATCTATTAGCTTGGAAGAATTCTGCACAGGAGTGAAAATAAGCGTAACACATAGAATTGGCAGTGAAAACCAAATACGAGCGAAATATATTGATTAATGCATGATGAAGAATTAACTTAAGGTGGCCGTGGATCCAATCCGTGAAAAGATTTTAGACTTACCATTTCATTAAATGGCCGTAAAAACCTGTCAATCTTTTAAATGTCCATCACGTCGTTTATTGGTGGAATGATTTGTTTAAGCGTGCCTTGGTCGTTTTGGCGGTTGAGCGCAGGTGAATCTCTATTAGAAAGATAAGGCTTTTAATACGAATTAATCGTAATATCCCCGTTTTAACAACTTTTTTGAAGTTCGTGTTTTTGGCTTTATCGCATCGCATCAGGGCGAAAAGGCGCTTTTGTTATATTGGCATCTCTTGGAATCCTCGTTCGCCGATAGCGATATCGCATCGCATCGGGAGCATTTAACTGGGGCTCTTTTAAAAGCATGCATGGTATATCGCCGATCGCCTATTGTGTGTTATCGCGTCGGAGCAAACCAATGGTTCCTTAAGTTATGCTTCCTTTGTCATTGCGATATGCGATCTTGCGATCGCTTTATCGCAATGATAAAAGATTTAATTATTTATATCAAAAAGCCATTATTGGTTTGTCAAAAAGGTTTTTTGTAATGTTTATTATTTCATTTTCGGACCTTTTTGAATAATACAAAATTGATACCAATTAAAACTAAAAGGGACCCATTTCATATTATAGTGTTGTGAATAAAAATTATATGAAATGGGGGGGTTGTTGTAGAGGACAACAATTGGCGATTCGCTGGAAGAAACAGTTATCTCTGAAAAGTATGGAAATACTTAAACTTTTTCAAAATAGAGTTTCAATCAAAAGGGAAAATTCTAATATAACTAAGTATATATGCACTCCAAATAAAATGAAACTATTTTTGGTAATTTCCTCTGTTTGTTTAAAATTAGATACATTCTAAGTTTTAAATAGGCCTCTATTGGTTTATAATGATAAAACAGAAAACTTTTCCAAAGCAGCTTTTTGGTTAACTCGTCTGTCATAGGTAGAGCCTCTGCTGCCAGCAAACGTTCATAGTTCCGACAGGGATACCTTTTAACCATGTTATTGTCCATTATCCCATCCATTTGAGAGTATGATTAACAGAATGAATTCAAAATATGCTTTCATATTTTGTATTTCCTTTTACTTTTTCTGTTATTTCTAAGATAAAAAGCCATTGTCCTGGTTTGGTGGCCAGCTGTTTGACAATGCCATTCACTAGTAGTAATCTAACCGAACAAGCTGGCTCGTGATGAGACCCCTTGTCTTATAATTCTAAGCCATTACCCTATTTTGGTATGCAGTATTGGTAATGTCGGTTAAACTATTTCCCTATGATCATGGTAAGTAGGCTTGTAATAAGACCTCTTATCTTTTATATCAAAATTTTAGAATTACACTCTGAGTAATAATAAACTTTTGGTGAATGGGATGGACAATTTTCTCCTTAAGAGTAAATGGATGACAGGGTAAGAGTTGAAGATGCTGAAATTGGATTAGTTTCTATTTTGATATTGATAACCTTTTTTTTGACCAATTTAAAAACATAAAATGATTTTTTAATACTTCTAAACTTTGAGAAGAGTTCGCAAAAAATTGAAGGGTGGCTTCAGAATGCAATTATACTTAGTTTCCTAGAAATTGTTCCTCTTGTTTAAGACTTCTATTTATTTAAAAGTGAATATCAACAATCCTTTCTTTTGAGAAACTTTTAAATACAGCAAAGGTCAATGGAAGATACCTTACAACTTTATTTCCTAATGATCCTAAAAAATAAATCCTACTTAGAACTAAAGGAGAAGGGATTACCTTCTCAATTGAAGAATTTCTTTAAGATGAGGCCATTAACAGAAAGATAATCCCTCTTTCCTGTTAGATCTTGTAACATGAATGTCGAATGGCCTATCTTCTCGCTGATCTGAAATGGTCCAAGCCACATCTTTTGGAACTTGGTGTGTTTACCTTTATCCTCATGGGCTTTATCCCATTTCAGAACTAGATCACCAACCTGCAACTGTTTAGAACTAGATGAAGCTGAATCAAATGATTTTTTGATTATCTGTTGATGTTTTGCATGAGTAATTTTGGCCTTTTCTCTTTCTTCTTCTAATTTTAAAATTTGATCATGTCTAAGTTGGATAGAAGAAGAGGGGCTTTCTTCAATAAATTGCACTAGGGCTAGAGAAGGAAGTGCTAGATTGGTTGGTAGTATTGCTTCTTTCCCATATACAAGATTGAATGGAGAAGTACCTATGGAGGTCTTCTGTGTTATTCTATCTGCCCATTGTGCGAATATTAAAGATTTATGCCAATTTTTATGATTCTGTTCAATAGTTCGCTTAATGATTTTAAGGAGATTTTTATTGGTAGACTCTGCTAGACCATTACCTTGGGGATAATAATTTGCAGAATATTTTAGTTTAAAACCTCTTTTAATAGCGAACTCAAACATGGCATTACCAGAGAAATAAGATGCATTATAAAAAACAAGAGCATTTGGGACACCAAACCTGGTAATGATGAATTGATCTATAAATTCTATAATTCCTTCAAAGTTTGTTGTTTTTAACGGAATTGCTTCAACCCACTTGGTAAAGTAATCAGTAGTAGTAAGGATATACTTATGTTGTTTGGAAGACTGTGGAGAAATTTCCCCAACGATATCCAATCCCCATTGTTCAAAAGGTTGCTCAATGTTGACTGGTTGCAAAGGGAAGGCTGATTTTCTTTGTCTTCCACTAGAGGTTTGAAAACTTTGACATTTCCTTACATATTCGTGAGTATCTCTGAATAAAGTGGGCCAATAATACCCAGCATGAATGATTTTGTGAGCTGTTGTGTCAGCTCCAAAATGTCCTCTGGCTGGTCCATCATGTAGCTCCTGCAAAACCTTTTGTGCTTCAGGTTTTTCTAGGCATCTTAATAAAAATGAATCATAGTTTTGTCTAAAAAGTACATCATCAATGATTATGAAGTTTTTTGCTTTTAATCTAATGGCCCGTTTGTTTTTATAAGAAAGATTAGGAGGTGCATATCCATTTTTCAAATAAAATATTAAATCTGCATATTGAGATTTAGAATTGGTAATACTTATCTGATTGATTTCTTCCATATGTTCTGTATCACCTGATTCCGGAATGTTGGATGCTCCTGCTAACAACCTGCAAAAACCTTGACCCCTCACAATCTTTGTTGGCTTGATTTCCAAGTCATACTCTTGAAGTGCTGTAACCCAATTGGCCCTTTTCTCACCTAATTCCCTTTGGATCAGTAATTGTCTTACTGCAGAAAAAGGAACTATAACCTTTGTATGAACTTTTAAAAGGAAGGGCCTATAGTGTTTAATGGCTTTATACACAGCAAAGGCTTGTTTTTCAACTTCGGAGTAATTTAGTTCTGCACCCTGGAAATTTGAACTAAAAAATGAAATCGGTGCTTCAAGGTCATGATCATTAATCTGAGTGAGTACTGCTGCATAAGATGAATCGGATGCGATAGTATACAATGTGAAATGATTGGAAAAATTGGGAGTGTTTAAAGCGGGGGCATTGATTATTGATTGTTTGATTGAATCAAATGCTTCCTTTTCCACAGATCCCCATTTAAACACTGAATTTTTCTTAATCATATTTTGTAATGGTAAAATGATCTGAGAAAAATCAGGAACAAATCTTTTGACAAAGTTGATCTGACCTAAAAATGACTGCATGGATTTTTTGTTATGAGGAAATGGGATTTCAGAAATTTCTTTAATCCTTTCAGGATCAATATAAATACCATCTTTGGAAACAATAAAACCCAGGAGCTTTCCTTGATCAAGAGCGAAGAAGGATTTTTTAGGATTGAGTGAGATACCATACCTTTTGCAGCGTTGAAAAATTTGATTTAAGTCACACAAATGATTGGATCTCTTTCTAGAAAATACAGTAATATCGTCTAGGTAGACAACTAATGTTTTATTAATCAATCCTTTGAAAGCGATATCCATCGCTCTTTGGAATGTGGCTCCTGCATTAATAAGTCCGAAAGGCATTTTCTGATAAGCATAAGTTCCCCATTTTGTTCTGAATGTGGTTTTAAGTCTGTCATCGGGATGAACCAAAACTTGGTTATATCCTGAAAAACCGTCTAAAAAGGACATTAATTCAGAGCCTGCTACTGATTGGAGTATCTGCTCCATAGTAGGTAATGGGAAGTTATCTTTGAGGCTTGCTTTATTCATATTTCTGAAATCTATACAAATCCTAATGTCACCATTTTTCTTTCTGACAGGCACCATATTAGAGACCCAGTTTGAGTGCCGAACGGGAAAAATAATCTTAGCTTTCAAGAGTTTATTGAGTTCAGATTTTATTTGACTCTCTAAGTTCGGATGTATTTTCCTTAATTTCTGCTGAACTGGTTTCTGATCGGGAAGCATTGGAATGGTATGCTGGATAATAGTTGTATCATATGTCTTTAAATCGTCATATTTCCAAGAAAAAACATGTTTATGTTTCTTTAAGAGTTTAATGAATGCTTCCTTTTCTTCTACTGAAAGTCCTAATCCTAGATTAATGTTTTGAGGATTTTGTTCAGTGCCAAGGTTTATCAATTCAAACCTTAAAGTAGAGCTTTGGAGCTTTGCATTAGTCTCAGGTTTAAATCTGTCTTTAATATCATAAAGATCCTCAAGCTTGACCACAGGCTTTGGAATTGAATTTTCCTCGGATTTACCTCTCATTTGAAGGTCATGTTTGCTTTCCTCAATGATTTGGTCATCATAGGACTTTTCTGAAGTCAAAAATTGTAAAATGTCTTCATCGTGATTAAATACTCTCCAATTAGTGACATTGTCAGGAATTGTCGGCCTAAAAAGTAATTCTATTGAAAATCTATCTGGGCTATAATCTTCGGAGGGTATGAGTCTGGAAGCAACATTGGCTAGCAAGTCTGCTACTGAATTTTGAGACCTAGGGATAGAAGAAATATTGAATGCAGAAAAGTGCGTGGTGAGTTCTTGTACCAGCGACTGATAATGTTTGAGGTGATTTGAAAGACAATGAATTGTATTTCTCACCTGTTTGACAATAATTTCAGAATCGTCGAATACCTTCAAATATTGCACTTTAAGGCCAATTGCTTTATACAGACCTTGGACTAAGGCTTCATACTCGGCTGTGTTGTTTGTGCATTCAAATTCTAACCTACAGGACAACATTGTTTTTTCTCCTTGCGGGCTAATCAAGATACACCCTGCTCCTAAACCTTCGTTAGATTTGGAGCCATCAAAATATAAAGACCAAAATAAAGAAGTATTAACAATCTTATTTACAGTTTCCCCAGTATCATTAAAACATCTTGACCTATCTGTTTGTGAATAGTTTTCAATCTATGATGTTAAATTGTTTACTGAGAAAGGAGATGGTTGGGCAGTGAGATTTCCAAAAAATGACTCTGATGAATAATTTCCCAAGATGTTGTTATTAAATGCAATTGGTTGATTTTCCTGTTCAAAATCTGTTACAGTGTGGGTCATGTGTTTCTCTCGATTGATTTTTATTTGATTTGGCTTTCCCCTATAGGGTAACCACATGTGAGACCAATCAGTAGAAAGATACCCATGGAGATTTTCAGACCAATCCCTACTCAAGATCAACCCATAAAATTCAGGTATATCAGCTATTAGGATATCAATTCGTTGAACTACTCGTGGATCAGCTGATAACCTGATAGTTACAGCGTTAATCTCTCCTAAAACCTGGACCTTGGTTCTGTCTAACTGTACAATGTGTATGGAAGACTTTTGGGGTTCTATGTTCAGTTTGGAACAAACTGAAGCTGGCATTATATTGGATGATGCCCCTGAGTCAATCAAACAGTAGTGTAGGTTTCTGTTGTAGATCTCAAAGGTCAAAAGGAAGGGTGGAGTATGAGAATTCGATCTATCTCCAATCAGGACTGAATCAGTAGCTTCTATCATACCAGAAGGTGGTTGACCCGAATCATTTGCAGCTTTAACACTGGGAAGAGGTGAAGAGGGAACAACATTCAATTCTTTGAGAAGCAATTTCTGCTGATGTTTTAATTTGCTAAGTTCAAACATAGTAATGTTTGCCTTAGTTTTCTTCATATCATCAACAATATTGTAATCCATTGAATTGGATACTACTAATGTTTTAGATGTTGAAGGAGTACTTGAAGTTGAAGGTTGGTTTTGGGGGACTGCTGCAGGTGACTTCTTTGTAGGTACTTTTTCCTTTGTTGTAGCAGCACCTGCACTCCGTTTCTTTGAAGTTGCCTGAACAGGTTCGAAGGTAATTTTACTCCTAGTAGAGACAGGAAAAGCTTCTTCATCATTATCTGTATCGGAGTTGGGCAGTATGAAATCCCACATGCCATGGCATTCAACAACTTCCTCTTCATTATCAGTTGGTGAGATTGTTTCCTCTTCCTCTTCTTCTTGATCTGAATCTGCATTAGATATGACATTCGGTGGTTTTGATTCGGTTTTCTTGTAATTCTTAAAGGGCCTTTTGGTTGAAGTTTCAGTGACTTGTTTCTTTATTTCAACCATTTCATTTGACATGGTCTTGAGGACCTTTTGGAGGCCCTCCATGTCATATGGATCTTTCAAGGTTTTCTTCTTTGAGTCATCTTTGAACGAAACTTTTTTGGTCTTTCTTTCCTCAAGAGCCGCTTTCTTTTCTAGAGCATTGATACGTTTCTCCACAGCAAGTGCTTCTTTCATGTTTTCAGCGAGTGTTGGTTTTCCAGCCCTGTCTACAAAAATAGCTATATTGGCAGGTAGGGCAGTAATATACCACTCACTTCTGATTTGTTCACTTGGTTTGGAGGTCGTTGGGATTTTATTCAAAAGTTTATTGAAACGAGCATTAAATTCTTTAATTGGTTCCCTATGCTCTATCCTAAGATTGGAGAGATCATTTATTAGTGTAGCTAAAGATCTGTCATCTCCATACTTAGTGAGAAACTATTCTTGGCAAGTGTTCCAACTGGTAATAGAACCAGAAGGCAGGGAAAAATACCAGGATCCTGCTGATCCTTGCAACGTATAAGGGAAAAGCCTAACAATGACATCTTTCTCTGTTACTCCCTTCAAATTAACTGCTAACATGAAGTTATTGATATGTTCCTCATCTTGGGTTCCATCTTCTGGATTAAACTTGGGTATCCATTTTTCAGGAGCATCTGGTAATGCATGTAATGGTGCGGGCATGTTGACTGCACCAGGTCTGGTCCATGGATCTGCCATTGTAATACCAGTGGTGGATGATACTGTTGTTGAGATTCCAGATGTCTGGGAAGGAATTGATGTTGAGGAGTGAGCAGGTTGAGATGTTGAAGTTCCAAATTCCTGGTGAACAACAATATGTAATGAGGGAGTGGATGGTTGACTTCGCACTGGGGAGGATGAGATGGAGTCTGTGGATGAAAGTGCTTCACTGTCAGAATCTTCAGTGTTTTTCTTTTCCCTTTTCCTTTTAGGTAAAGGGAACTCAGTAGGTTCAATACCGAGCTTCCCACTCTGAAGTCTAGTGAGAGGGTGAGGTAGATTGAATTGCGAAGTCTCACTGCTTTGAGATAACTTAGATTTCTGTGGTGAAATCGAGAAACTCTGAAGTTTTTGGATGAGAGACTGAACTTCAGGAGATTCAAGACTTAATTGTTCTGGAGTATGGTGGGTTTGAGCAGTGATAGTGGATACCTCTTCTTCTTGCTTGGATGCTAGAGAACCAGCATGTAATTGGGAAGTACGAGGTGATGTGGAGGGAGAATTACTCTTAGAATGGTTTTTAGATTTGGGTTTTCTTGCCATTCACAGTTGATGGCCCTCCTTCTAGCGCCAAAAATGTTGATGCCTCGAAAATCGTTGCAACAACATTGGGGGATGACCACCCGGTCCGGACCTTAAACAACTCCTTTTCTGTTTGGGATGGTGGCTCCGACTGGATATAATGGGACCAGTTTCCCGATAAAGAATAGAAATGGGTGAATGAGTGATTGGTTTAATAATAAGTGATAGTGAATGGAGTACTTAATCTATAAACAACAAATATAAATAACTATTTTATCCCGGGAAGCTTCTATTCTTAAGTGCAACGTTTGATGATCTATGTTTGTCAATAGGCATATAGATGACACTATTCAATAAACAAAGATATTCATTTAAATAATAATTACTTCATTCAATTAGTTGAATGAAGTAATTGATAAAACATTGTTACACTTATCTTTATATTACTGATACGTAAATGATTGAAAGAATAGCAAACTGTAAGCATCCAATAGTGGAAAGTATAAATATTACTGTTAAAACACATTTAAATATTCAATAATAGCAAAATTAATCAAACAACAATTTTCATAAAAGAATGAATTCATACATAGATAATAGTACCATATGAGCTGCAAATCATTCTCAACTTCAATCGCAATTTGAATTCCTTCTTCCGACTCAGAAATACTTTTAGATAAAGGTAGTAGTGCACATCCACATAAAAGCTTCGTTATCAAAATTTGGAAAAATTGGTCCAGTTTTCATAAAAAAAAATATGCCTGAAGTACAGTAGTGCAACTTCAGGTTTCAATCATATACAAAAAATTACGACCCTTTCTAAATACATGAAAGGGTCTATAAATACTAAATTAAACTAACAAACTACAAAATTAAAATGCTACTAAGTTGGTATAACTTGATCTGGAATATCTCCTTCTATGGCCATCTGGTAATCGGCAGCATGATTCATCACTTAGGTTGTTCGTCTTTAGTCCTGAGCTGGCATATTGCAAGCATCGGCTCCACTTCTGGTGGTCGGTTAAGGCGAGAATTGAGTTGGGCATCATAGGTGGCATCCTGTATTTCGGGAATGGTGCACCCGATTGCATCTGAGAGGCATTTGAGGGTGGCTCTCTGGCTGTAAGGTTTGACTAAGAACATCCAATAGGTGTCCAATGTCAAACTGTTAATTCCTGCGATTAATCTGCCAGTTTTCTCCAGCTCTGGGTAACATGACTGTTCCAATGTTTTAGCTGATGTCAATTTACCTGGGGTACATTGAGAAATCATGTTATATAAGTAGAGAGTGTCATTAATCAATTCAACCAAATTACTTGTGATTAATTTGCATCTGGAAACTGCCCTCTCTGCTTTCATTAACTGGGATTGCCATTCCATAAATAATATCTCTTTATGTGATTCTAGGATCTTTGGCAATTTAGCTGACTGTCCTTCCTCAGTACCTTGCCACTCAAGATAATTGGTCAATGTCTCATCGGCCTGCTCGAAGTCTGTTCTAGCATCAACTGATTTATCACTTAGAGATGTTGTTGAGTCACATAAAGGTTCTGCCTGGGCGATTTGTTGACATAACAACTTTATCTGTGTTAATAATGCTTTGTTTATTTGTACTGCCTCTCCCTTGAATTCAGCTACCTGTGGAAGATTCTTTGTTTTCTCAAGCTGGGCTGATAGTTGAGCAATCTGCTCATCTTTTATCTTCAGCATTTGTTCATTGGCTGTCTTGAGTTGTGCCAATGCCTCTGATAACTCTTTCTGCTTCTGAACTGCACTCTGGTCAATCCTCTGCTTTTCCTCCTGCAGTTGTTGAGTTAATTGACTATTGGTTTGCTGTTGTGTTAACAATTGCAGTTCTGCCTGCTCTGCCTTCTGCCGTGCTTCTGATAGTTGCGCTTGTAATGAGAAAATATCCTGGTCTTTTGTTTTTAATAAAAGACTCACCTCCGATGCCTTATCTATTGTTGCTGCCGAATAGGCTCCAGCAAATTGTGATAGTTTTGTTAGGTCCTCGGAGGGGTCAAATTCCTCCTTCCAAACTACATTGCCCGTCACTGTTTGTTCTGGGAATAGGGAAGGCTGATCAGTCCTTCTCCTCTTCCTTTGTCGTTTTACCACAGCTTTGTGTTTCGGGCTATAGAAGACATCCAAGGGAGGAATTTCTTCTATCTGCAAAATAATTTGGTCGGAGGGATCCTTTGGAATTATCTCTACTCCTTTAGAACTGGGTAGGCCTCTGGTTTCACCTGGAACTTGTTTTGAAATGGTCTCCTGTGTGTCTGCTACTCTTGATGTTTGGGCTTCCTTTGAACCCTCAGGATTGTTGATAATTGAATCGAATTGCTGCCATTCCTGGAGCAATTTGGGATCAATTTGAGTATCTTGATTTACCTTTATGGTGCTCTGTTCCTGCTCTTTCGTCTGAGTTTCCTCTTGCACTTTCTCCTGTTCTTTTATTATAATCGGAGGTTCCTTAGTATGTCACTGTTCAGGCTCGCTTGATCCTGCTACTGGGCTTGTTGCTAACAGATCTAGGGGCAGAGTTTGCAACCTCTGTTCTCTAAGTCTGTTGAATTCAACTAACCCTTCATCTTGATATTTCATTCTGGCCAACGATCTAACTTGGGAAATTGACTCAGCTGTGGAGAACAGGTCATCAAACATATCTTCTTTATGATCAAACTTTGCCAATTTGGCATGTTCAAGGGCATTATAGGCAACTTTGTCGGGATCAAATTGCCTATTAGGGAGAGTTGCTAGAGTTAATGATTTCATCTTTATAGCTTCTTTCTCTACATGTTTGAGATCATTCAAGGTGTAGACACCACATCTAAGAGGAAAAGAGGGCCAGACTTGCTTCTTATTTTTCTTTAGAGTTTGTGTAACGCCCTCGGAAATAATCTGATAGGCTATCTCCCTTGCCAGCAGTTTATCAGGTATGTACAAAGGAAGAACATGAGGTTTGGCTTGGCTGCCAAAAATTCTAATATAGGTAAATTTTTCCTCTGCAAACCATCTGCCTAAGCCAGTTAAATCAATCCCTGCTTGGTAGGAAATCTTGGGAGCAGGTTTATCAAAAATAGAGTAATGAATGGGTAACATGAAGCCATTGCAGATTTGGTATAAATGGTGCCTATGGGAGGTTTTCCACACTTTCTGATGGTATATGTGAATGGGCATGGGGTCTTGTGGAGTCCACCTCCAGCCGAGCATGGGAAATTCAGAATTAAAACACAGGGTGTCCAGGATATAAGCGCTGTAGTAGAATGGGGGAATAAGCCTTTCAGTAATGCGGGTCTTGTTTCTGAAATCAAGAACTGCGGTGGCTAGGTTGTCGGACAGTATAGTTCCCCAATCCATAATTTCACTATTACACGCTGCCTCCATCAAAGGAACCATTTCTATAGTGAAATTAGAGGAGTTGTGCAACCCCCATAATCTACACATCATGATCCCAGCATAACAATAAGGAGAACATAGAGAATCAACAGAATACATACCGGAAGATTTATGCTTGTGTTTTGCCGGATTCTGCCTCCAATTCCGAATGGGTTCGAATTCAGTTTCGTTCTCATTTCAGAATTTCTCCAGAAATGCCTTGTTGTACTTCTTCTCTGGCTCAGGCAAATGATACATTTGCCTTAAATCATTAGCTTGAAATGAACCGAAGATTCTCCCATCTCTGGTGCAGAAGGTTCTGTCTGTGATTGGGAGTTCCTCAATTGCCCACCTTACTACATCCGTATATGGGAGAATTTGTTCCCGAGCTGCTATCCAATGAAGGAAAGAGTCGGCTAAGTCCTTTAAAGTACCTTCAGATTTTTGAGTCGTATCTACTGTGGCTTCTACTGTTGTCACTTCAGGTTCTTCAGCTTCTATCAAATTATAGGTACTTTGCCAAGAAGTTTTGCCGAGACCTGAACATGAAGTATCATATATCAATCCTTTCTTTTTATTTCCTGGATCAGTGATGGCTTGTATTATGGCTGGCGAAGCGGAAGCGTTTGCAGTTTTCTTGGACTTCTTCCCCATTTTGCTTGCATCTATTAGCTTGGAAGAATTGTGCACAGGAGTAAAAATAAGCGTAACACAGAGAATTGGCAGTGAAAACCAAATACGGGCGAAATATATTGATTAATGCATGATGAAGAATTAACTTAAGGTCGCCGTGGATCCAATCCGTGAAAAGATTTTAGACTTACTATTTCATTAAATGGCCGTAAAAACCTGTCAATCTTTTAAATGTCCATCATGTCGTTCATTGGTGAAATGATTTGTTTAAGCGTGCCTTGACCGTTTTGGCAGTTGAGCGCAGGTGAATCTCCATTAGAAAGATAAGGCTTTTAATACGAATTAATCGTAATATCCCCGTTTTAACAACTTTTTTGAAGTTCGTGTTTTTGGCTTTATCGCATCGCATCAGGGAGAAAAGGCGCTTTTGTTATATTGGCATCTCTTGGAATCCTCGTTCGCCGATAGCGATATCGCATCGCATCGGGAGCATTTAACTGGGGCTCTTTTAAAAGCATGCATGGTATATCGCCGATCGCCTATTGCGTGTTATCGCGTCGGAGCAAACCAATGGTTCCTTAAGTTATGCTTCCTTTGTCATTGCGATATGTGATCTTGCGATCGCTTTATCGCAATGATAAAAGATTTAATTATTTATATCAAAAAGCCATTATTGGTTTGTCAAATAGGTTTTTTGTAATGTTTATTATTTCATTTTCGGACCTTTTTGAATAATACAAAATTGATACCAATTAAAACTAAAAGGGACCCATTTCATATTATAGTGTTGTGAATAAAAATTATATGAAATGGGGGGGTTGTTGTAGAGGACAACACACCGCCAATTTAAATTCCTCCTCCACGTCGCTTCAGGTACGTCATTCAAAAGGTAACGTTATCATTTAATAGTTTGGTGATTAATGGCAAGTAATGATATTCCCATGACGACCGTGGGCATCCGTCACCATTAAAGCAGGGGGGATATATGTCATTATCATTGAAATAAATCAATAGTTATGAACCATTATTAACCCTGCATCCATATAATTAATAGCACGATAGCTAATGATGACCAAATCTGGCTGGAAAAGGAATTTGTACTTATAACCCATTAATTTCCATAATGAGAAATTTATGTAGGAATGTGCGAAGTAAGATTTAGTAATTCGTAAATCCTATCACCTCCCATCACCTTCCTTAGCTGAAGTCTTGCATCCTTGTCCGGAAATCTTCGTCCGGGATAAGCAGAGTAGGGTTCCGAGAGGAAATAAGAAGTGCAGTGAAATTACGGTTAATTGAGCAATAAGGAGTGAATTAAAAATAACAGTAATATGGGAGGAGTAGCAGTGAGACATGAGCCGGACACCATGGATGCCTTGCAGAACTATCTGGAAGATTACTAGGTATTTAGGGATGCCAGATGGATTGAATATTTTCATAAATTGAAAGGCTCAGACGAGGCCATTGCAATCTAATTAGCTTAGAATTTGAATAATCACTAGACTCGAATGAGGCGCCTGCAAATTAAATTGAAAGAAGAAGTAATATCCCGGGTGACAACATTGCCAGTAGAAGGAAGGAGATGGTTCAATAGAAAAATCAATGACCCTTATTTGAAGGAAGACTTTCTTGAAGGAGAGTAAAGGATGGAAAAGAAGGTCAGAGGAGTTAACATATTGTCACTCCACCAGCCATGGGTAGATTTCGCCCTGTGTTTAATCAAATATATTACTTGCAAGGGAAGATCTACAATCATTTTTAATTATTACTTCCCTCTACTTAATCATCTTTGGCACCAAAAAAAGATCAACCTTCCATTTTACTTATTGGGAAACTCTAAGCATATGACTATGGCGGTGAAGACAATAGCACATCCAAAAGCATCTATGACCAAACATGGACTTATTAAATTGATCGTGTTGGATGCCCTAAGCTAGCAAGGAAGGAGCTGGGAAGAATTTAAACGAAAAAATTCCTAGGAAAAGCCAGAGAAAATAGGCTGCGACTTCGGAAGGAAGTCATGCAGAAGTTGAAGTCCAGACTCAACCCATCAGGGTCAGAATTGGAAAGGAACCCACTAACGAGCCCATTGGGGACAGACAACCAAAATAGGGGCTAAAATTTAAATTTCCAACAGAACCATTGCCCACAGTTGAAAAGCCAAAAGAAGCAGAAGGATCAGAAGAAGAATAAAGAGAACCCTCCTCCTTAGGTAAGGATGAAACTCATGTTATGTTTTTAGAACTTGAAAATTTAAGAAAGGAAAATGAATAGTTGAAACAAAGATTATCTGAGGGGAAGGAAATATTAGTATCTGTATGCACAACATGTTCTCAAGGAATAAAAAAAATAGGGCATAATGTTTGTGGGGAAAACACCAGCCCAATGGAAATAGAAACACAACTTCGGGAGGTTGTTACACAGGAACTTGCTAAGGATACTGTTGTTAGAAAAGAACCAGTAGTTAAAGTATACACTCCCGTAGTAATTTAACTAGAGACTGATACACAAGAACCTGTGAAGGCCACTACCATTACAAAAGAAACAACAATGGACAAAGAGGCTACTCTAGTTGAAAATGAATGGGATGATATAGAAGAAACCACTGATGAAGCTGTTGTTACACAAGAACCAATAGTAGAGGTGGAGCAGACCCATCCAATAGAAGTTGTTACATCTATTATTGATGTTGATGTTGAATGCAAAGGAATGCTGGGTCTCATCATGGGATGGAGTTCCAAGAAAATTTTGTTGATTTCCAAATTGTAGAAGTGGAAATAGGAAGAAATATCCCTTTGGGAGGGGGTCATTGAATTGAAAGAGCATCAGAAGGATATAAGCGCTTTACAGGAAAAGTGGATGAAAGAAGAGTTGAAGAAAGGTTGGGAAGAGTATAAACGGAAGGAAGCTGTAAAGAAGCAGGAGGAACATCTGCTGTTGTTACAGCAACAGGTTGAGGATCTGACTATGGATAAGCAAAAAATCCATGAGCTTGCCCTCAATTTGTTGGGGTGTGTTAGCCACCTGTAAAATTTGATTATACCAAAGGTGGCTAAATTTGTTTTGAGCCTTCAAGGAACAATTTTCATTACTAAAAACTGTTGGCTCTTGAAGACTCTTGAAGGCCTCATGCCTCTGTCCAGATCCCACATTGCTGTTTACATCCTAAGAACCTCTGAAATCCTACAAAAATCCAAATTCAAATACTAATGCAGACCCATTTTTTCCTTCCCTTTTCTTCCAAACTAACCTCTTTTTCTATCCCCCCATTTCCCATGAAAACCCCACAATTTCATGATTCTTCTATTTTCCCCTTCATAAAATCCATTTTATCAGGTCTAAGACCCCTTCTTAGCCTTATCAGAACCTTCATTTCCTTCGAAAAATCATTCAAAAACCATTTAAAATGCATATTTTCTATGCATCAGAATTTAGCCCCCTTCGGCTAAGTCCCTAAACTCGTCTTCATCCACGTGCCCTAGTGCCAGAACTAGGCACTGAGTCAGTCGGGTGCCTATCTGGTTTAAATAAATATTTCTTCGCAAAACCGTTAAAAAACCTTTGATATTTGTTTAAACCGTCGAAATCCATTTTATTTAATTTTCCACCTGTGCAAAATTGTGGAGTAATATCCACCGTCGATTTTCTCCCCAGATCGGATGGTGCGGAGTATGTCTCCCGGTGGTCCCCGCCAACTGTAAGCCGTTTTCCCAAACTCGCGTGGTATCCATCACACCGCCTTTAGGCAGAAGGTGGTTTTTTCCCAATCGCCGGCAATTCCATACGTTGTGCGACATGCATCCCTTGTATGATTTTAAAACCGCCGTCCTATCGTCGTCCATCATGCATTAACCCTCGGACCAGGATGCCCAGCGAAATGGATCTCCGCTGTCCGATCTGGGCCCACTCATCCAATGGCTATCACTCTTCGAAAGTGTCCGATGTATAACCAAAGTGCTCGTGCGATAAATAAGCCCTTGTACAGTGGCAAATCGATCTCCACCGTCGATCTAATCCGTAGATCGACGGCCCATATTTCATCGCCCGATTCCATTGCCCAATCAACGATTCCCCTCCGCTGACTTTCCATCGCTCGATCTTGACTGTCAATCTCTGCGCGATCGACGACTCAGATTCATCCTTCTCCTCTGACCACCACTTTCAATCTTGACCATCGATCTCTGCAGATCGACAACTCAAATTTATCCTCTCCCACCTATTTTATAATCTCCCCCGATCAATCGTGACCATCGGATGATGCCATCTGACGGCCACGCTCCTCCACACACCTTCCAATGCAGTTAAACCTATAAAGCAGGATTTTTTAATCATTTTTCGTGTTTTGCAGGGGTTTTATCAGTTTCTCACAAAATCCAAATAAGATTCAGAGATGGAGGGTGATGACTCTCCCGTCTTCGATTCATCACAAGTAATCAACCACAGGGTGGAAAATCACGTTTCATCGATGTTTTCTCAGGCATTGATGCCTTATAAACCCTGCGCAGCCGTGCACAACAACAAAGAAAAATATGAACCAAGCATAGTGAAAGAGTATCAGGGATGAAGACCAAATTTATTAGGACAGAGGATTGAAGGATAGAATTGCAGGGATTACGGCTAATACAGTTATCAAAAGCCTAATCCCCAAATCTGAAACATAGTTTAAGAGAAAAACATAAAGTGTTTTATCAGACAGAACACCTCCTACACCATATCTGAGGAAAATTGATCCCTCTAGCTACCACGACACCACCTATGCCTCAAAGTATTCAATCAGGAGTTGAATTTATTGATCAGGATCAGATATTTTTCCTCAACGCAGCCAAAGAAGTTAATTCTACTAGGAACTTCAATGCAAAGAATATCTGCAGAGTTACTTCGACGCCACACAGTGCCTCAAAGGTCAAAAAAAGCTCCCACCGAGCTTAATATTTATGTAAAAACATTTGATACAGAGGACACCTATTATAAAGTTTCTAATTGAGCCCCTCAATAGCTAATGGGCATTTAATTCTATATTAATTATAAGTGAGATCTTTTATCAGATCTCACCTCCTCATCCTTCTATAAATACTACTGTAGAAGATGAGAGACTGTTGGTTGCAGAAATTTGAAATACATTTGAGCTCAAGACTTCTATTTGTACATAGTGTTCACTGGCCCTTGGGGCTTTGCTTGTGATAGATTTGTTAGGCTGAATAGTGAAGATGATTGATGCACTGAAAAATTGGACTTGAACTTTGTAACTGGTTTGACATCAATATAAAAGTTGTTTTTTGGGATCCTAGTCTATATCACTAGTGAAGTGCTTCTTTCTTTGTTATTGTTTTTTCCTTCTATGTATTTCATATTGTCCACTTTTCTCTTATAAAGAACAGCACACATAGAGTTAGGACCTACTGTATATCAGTAACCTTCTTTGACTAAAAATCTTTATCTCAATGTTTTCCTCCATTTTTTTTATTTAAGAATGATTCAATACAGTTCAAGCATAGGAATGCTGGCGTTCCCTCGTCCTAATGTTTGTCTTAAACATTGTTCTTGAAAGTTATTTTCCTTATTTTTCTTATTGAAGATGACTATGGAAGATATGGTGTGCCCTGGTCCTAGTATTTCTCTAAAGAGAAGATTCTGAAAGTTTCCCTTGGTGTTGACTGAAAGCAGACTAAGTTTAAAAGTACTTTATCTGATCTTAAGTTTATACGTTGTTTTATCTTATATGTTTTCATACTTTCTGAAGGTAATTATGTGGATTACTGGATTATTTGTCAATTAAGTTGCTTTAATACAAACTTTCCCAAGAAGTTTATGGTTAGCCATGTTTCTTGGTTGGTTTTAAATAGTTACTTAAGAGGCTTTTCTTGTTTAGACTGACTATAAATCCTTGAGAAATTATTATCAGTTTCCACCCTTCCAACACTTTAATGTTTCCATTCCATCATTTAATCTCAATAATATTGTGGTATAGATGACTTTCCCCTTGGATCACTCTTGATGTTGTTGTTCAATTAAAGCCCTGTTATGACTCCATAGCCCAATGGACTAAAAACCAGCGTTATATCTATCTGTTAGCCTATGCTGTTCTATCTACTTGCAACTTCTCACTTTTGAAACTTGTTGCATATAGATCTTTCCACCCCAAACAGAAATCATGCTCAACCATCCAAAAAACCAAACAAACCCTTGGCCTTCATAACTAGCCTAATATCATTACTCAAGCTTCAAAGACAAATCCATCTTTGTACATATTGGAGAGATCCCTCTCCGGATTCAGGAGGGCTAGATCCTAGAATCCCAAAGTTGGTTGAAACGATCTTGTTTCTGTAATTGGACTCTGCCAATCTTGCTAATAAATTACAAATTACCAACAGGGTGCAGGTGACCTTCCCCATCTTATCCCATTTTCCTATGGGAACACTATTACCTCTTTCTGTTAAAATCCATCATGGAGAAGAGGCTGTATATGTGTTCTTCCACTCACATATTTTTAGATGTCTTTCGTGCTTTTGATTTTGATAAACAATGCCTGTTGTGTGAGTTATTTTTTCATAATATCATTTTTGTGCATGTAAGTATGCAAATGGTGGTGACTATATTCTCCTATATGGGGGATTTGCAGTTACAAGACTTTGTGTCATTCATGAGGAACCAAATTGAGTGGCATTTGTCCACCAAATCTATGGATTCCAATGAGGAAAGAACAACATTATGGATTCGGGAAGAACCAGGGCGGACCCCCAAGTTAATGCAGGAATTTAGAAGAATTCTGAGCACCCCTCGGATAAGGGAATCTGCTGCCACTTATAGAGGAAGGATTGTGATCTTCTGCCTTAATCAGTTCTTAGTAATGAAAAGTCGAGCCCTGACTGGGTGTTTGAAACATACCGAAGCTAGTAGTATTGATTTACCAAAGGGGGACCTGTTTGCATTTCAAAACTTTGTGGTAGCTATTAGACATGTACTAGCATATGCACAGATAATACAAACCCTTGGTGCTTCCTGGCTTGGGTTAATATTCAAGTTTCCTTTTGTTATCCATCCATAATATTTGACATATGCTAAGATGGCTAAAAGGGGTCTTTTAGTCTTCAAGAAACAAATTTCAGGAAAAATCTATGACTTATTGAAGCCTTTACCGTGTTCCTTATCCTTCAAAATCCCAGCTATGCGATCTCTACAATTCAAAAGCCTCTCCTCCATTATTCCCTTCTAAAAATCCCCCTCTCCCTTCATTATCCCTCCAAATCCTTAAAAGAAAAAATCCCCTTTTAGACCATGGGAATCCCTTTTTATTGGTTTAAAACCCCCTCCGTTTACTCTATCAGAACCTAAAAAGCTAAAAACAAATCCCCTTTTCAGCCTAAAAAATCAATAAATAGGTTTTAGCCCCTGCGGGCTTAGTTATCAGCCCCTTTCCTCCATATAACCGTGGGCCTGTGACCATTGGCTATAGGCCTTTAGCCCCTTTCTCACTATCAGAGGTCGTTTCGCCCCCTTTTTCCTTTGTATATTCATTTTTCTTCAGCGCGATGGTTTCACCTCCAAATCAATCTCCACCATTGATCTCGCCAATGGCCGTCGGCAGATCGCCCCCTCACAAATCGGCTTTCCACTAGTCCCACGTCCCTTTCAATTTATTCTTTGCCGATGTGATCCCCTGACCCCATCTCAACTGTCCATTTCCCTCGAGATCCAATGGCCATCACTTTCCTCCATCACATCGGCGCATCGCAGTTCCTGTTTCCTCCTTTCCCTTACATTTTCCTCCACTGATGGCCGATTTCCTGAAATCAATCTCCACCGTCGACCTTGATCACGATCCGACGGTCTATGCCACCCTCCATCGCATCGGCGTTTCCCCACTACATCGCTCATCGCTCATCGGCAATTCCTTTCCCATGCCCCCTAGCCCTCTTCATCTCTGATGTGAGAATTTTCGAGCAAATCCTAGCTATCAATCTCTATCCTAATCCTATGGTCCTCCACCCATCGCATTTTCCCCCTCCCATCAGCATCGGCCATTGCATGGATCCGATGGCTCTCATTGATCTTACCATTTTCACTCCACCCAAGAAAATTTCACTCTGCGCATTGAACTTTTTGCTCCACGACAAAAACGCTGACGTCTTCACCCCAGCCCCACCATATATTTCCTCCGCTCATCTTATCACTCTGCGTGCATCCTGAACTGTAGATTTGGAACCCATAAATCTAACAGCTCATATTCCATTTCGCTTCAATTTTTCCCCTCCTCCCCTCCATGCACTTTGAACACGAAATGGGCAGTTTTTAGGAGCATATGTGTCAATCATTGGACCGTATCGCATTCTCCCACTCCAAACGACTTACCGCCTTCACCTCACATTAGAATCGCTGCCAGTTTTCTAATACCACTTTTCCAAATCTTCGCGCCATAATTAAATGTAAACCCTGCTTCGTCACTGCCATGGTTAAACCCATCCTTGCCACATTCATCTATTTCCTCACTTCTCCATAACCCCTGCCAGAACCCTCTGTTGCAGTCAAACCCAAAGAAACGTAGGATTTCTTAACAGTTTTTCATCGTGTGCAGGTATAATGGCGCATTTATCCACAAGTCTCCCGCAACCACCTTTACAAAGGGAATATTAATGAAGATTAGTGAAGGAACCGAAGGATTAAAGGCTAATACAGTCAGAAAAAGACAGAAGATGGTTTGAAGAAGGTCCAATAAAGTTGTAAAACACAAATTGAAGGCAAATACGTGTTTAAAGGGGCTAAGACAGACAGATCAGCAAAAAAGCCTTCGAATGTTTGATCATTAGGCCAGTTTAAGTCTCTAGAGATCAAGAAAAGGACACCTGCAACTTGCTTTACTTTCATAGGAACTTTGAGAGCCATCTTGCTGACAAACCCTCTATGAAACTGTCAGAATATTTATTAAGCAAACATAGGGCTACAAAACCTAGAAAATTGACAGTTTGTTTATTCGAGAAGTCAAACAGGGTACGTCAGCCATAGTTATCTTCAAAGAAACACTTCGAAGTTATTACCTTGCCTACCAGATATGTATTAAAACAGGAGAAACTACCAAAATGGTACAAGTAGTCAATGCTATGTTTATTGAGCAGAATGGGCATTCGAACACTTCACCCATTCTGTCTTAATTCATATTTATCACCATTTCTGCGGCACTCTTCCTTTTTCACCTATAAGTATTCACAGAAAATTCATTGTAAAGGGTTGGAACATTGTTAATTGCTAAATTGTTATTGAGTTAGAGTTGCTGAGTAGTTTTAACATAGTAGGCTGGGAAGAGAAGAATTGGATTGTAAATAGCTATTGGACTAGAAGTATGTAACTGGTTTTTCACATCAATAGACAAGCAGATTCACTAGATCCTAATATAAATCATTGGTGATGTTATTCTCACTGTAATCATTATTTTCTTTATGTTTCCACTATGTTCATATTCTCTAATAAAGCACAGCAAATATAGAGTAGGATATACTACAAAGTACCCTAACTCCCACTGAAAATCTTTATCTTTATGTTTTCTACTAAATGTGTATTTGGGAATGATTCCAATAGAGTATAACCAGTCAAGGAATGTTGGTAAGCCCATGTATGGCTGAGTAGAACTTGAGTTATTGTTCTCAAATGATATCTTCACTACATGCTATGTAGATTCTTAAACAAGGGAGTTTATGGTTAGCCCTGTCCTTTGTTTAGTCTTAAAAGGGTTGTTTTGAAGATTTCCCTTAAAATAATGCCAAAAGCAGGTTTGGTTTAAAGTCCTTACCTGATCTTAGGTTGCTTTTTATGTTTATCGTACATGTTTTTCCTTGAGTGTATGTCAAAAGTAGGCTAGGTTAAAATCCCTTACCTGATCTTAGACTACCCTTTGTTTTCTTATATTCTTTGTTCCTAAGTTTATGTCAAAAGTAGGCTAGTTTAAAAGCCCTTACTTGATCTTAGGTTGTCCTTTGTTTTATTTCATATTTCTTCTTTCATTTCACTCCTTAATGTTCCATACCACAAACTCAAGTTAAAATATCTTTTCGTATAGATGACTTGCCCTTTGAAATCTCTTGGATAGTTGATGTGTGAGTAAACCCTTTTATGACTCCATAGCCCAATGGTTTAGCACTCTTTGACCTATCTTCCCATTCTAAAGCATCCTCCACTTACTTCCTTCTTCACTTCACATAACCTTCTCAGTCAATGAATTCCAACCAAAACAAAACAAAAAACCTCTTGAACTTCATAAGTAGCCTAATATCATAACTAAGCATAAAGAAATACCTTAGAAAATAATGCTTACATAGAGAGATCCCTCTCTGAATCTAGGAGGGCTAGATCTTAGGATTCCAAAGTGGTTCTAATGTTGCCTGGTCATTTGGTATGCTAGTCTGCCAAATCACTAGGACCCCAACATAATGGCGACTCCACTGGGGACTTCTGAGTAAACTGCTATCTTAGACATCCTGAAGAACTCATAAAACCCACAACAGCCTTCGACTGGTAGTAAATTACTATGGTGGACAACAGCTCATCTTAAACACTTGAAATCATCCACCTAGCGACTCCACTGGTGATCAGTAGGTCTGCTGCTTATCCTTGGTTTCACAAAAGACTCCACTAGGGGCAGCCCACACTACCATAAAAACATTGTTCACACCCATGACTAGGAAACTCTGAGGATTAAGTTTCTTTGTTAAAGACTAGTTTTGCTCTTAAATATTGTTATATCTGGCTAACTTTCTTCTTTTTGGGTCTGAAACATAACATACTAGCTTCAAGAAGAATCCATACCAGATCTTATCCTTACCCAAATCCTCCTAAAATAGTTGATAATCCAGAAAGCATTCTTTTGAAGTCTCCTGTATCTAGGGATCCAACTATTATCAGACCCATTCATAGAGCTACTGTAGTGCCTGAAAACCTTACAGCTCTATCAGATACTCAAGTTGACTTAGATTTACCAAGTAATTTACCAAGAACTAAGTTACTTAGTGGTGTGTATCAGTCAGACTTTGAGCCTCCAAGTTCACCACCACATAGTGGTTAACATAGTAGTAGCAGAGAAACCCCTCCATCCACACCTCCTGATCTCCATTTCATTCATAACTTGGGTTTCTCTCACCCTAAATCTTCTCAACAGTCTCTTGCTGGTCCAAACACTTCTTCCATCCATATACCTATTTTTCAAGCCACTTCTTTACTCCCATGGCAGCATGGTATGCTCCCCTAGTGTTACCACAGCCTCTGGTTCCTCTACCCAATGAATATCAGTCTGAAATTCCCCATTTCACTAGAAATGAAACCACTACTGCTCAACAGCATGTAGACAAGATGAATGATGCCTTTGATTATATGGAAATAGAAGATGAGACCATTAAGATGAGAATCTTTGCCCAAAGCTTAGGAGGAGAAACCAAGAAATGGTTTAAGGGTTTAATGTTGGGAAAAATACTGAGAGGGGGGGGGGGGGGGTGAATCAGTATTTAGAGCTGAATATTTTTTCTTTTTCAAGTTACAGTATTGTATCAACTAGTATGTCCAGGTATCTTATTTATGTTTTTACTTAGAGCATTGCATCAGATAAGCATTAAGTAAGAACTGAAATAACAGAACGAATATAAACACATATGGACACCAGGATTTTTTTAGGTGGAAACCCAATTCGGGAGAAAACCACCACTGCTGTAATCTCTGTCTTCAATATCTATTATAGAGAAAAAAAATTACAATATATGCTGGTGCAAACTTATACCAGCACGCAGGCTCTCACCTGCAGAAGGCTACAACCTTCTCTCATTTACTAGCCTCTCCTGGAAGGGAGCTACGACCCCCTGCTTCTCATTTACCAGCCTCTCCTGGAAGGGAGCTACTACACCCTGCTTCACATTTTCCACAGCTTTTGTCTTTCAAATCAGATCATTATGTACATGGGTGCATCGTAGTTTCATATTTATCATTTAAGAACAAAGCTCGCCATTCAGATATTCCTTTTAGAAATTTTTATTCATCACCCTTACGACACACACTTCTTCATCATATTCACAGGTGCACCATCAATTCAGATACATCAGGGTTTCAAATATCTCCAAAGGAGATTCGTTTATTATCAAAACCACACGCACACAACCTTCTTCATCATTCTCATCACCTTATATATTTTTCCCTTTTATTAAAGCCATGGGTCAAAACCATGAACCGCTAATGGTATTCCTAGATGGTATTTGCTTTTGCACCCTTACGTACCTCTTTGAATCCTTTTTAATTTATTTATCAATTTGAAGAAATTGATAAATAAATATATTTACAAATATTTAACCCCTTCTTCAGACTTTATAAACAATATCCAATTCTTTCAAATAGTTTAATATTTCAACAAAAATTTGACCCCTGGCCCACATATGCGCCCCTCCATACCAAATTAAACTTCGCGTAAGTCCATTGCCCGATCACCATTGGATCGCGAGCCTCCAAGATCGACGGATATCGCTTGGGAAACTTGCACGGGCAATAACGCGCGATGGCGTGCCGTATTTGAGTTATTCATCGTGCATCTTGGTTAACCTCCGAGCAAGTCCTACGTACGATCACCGTCCGATGGCCCCCTTTCAGATCGATGGAGCAGAAGCAATTTCACTGGCTGTCTTGGGTCGATCGTTAACATGCGATGGACTAACGTTATCGTGTGATCGACGATTTTACAAGGACGCGTGTCAACATCTGTATGGAATCGCTCCCAAAGTTAAAATACCGCTTGCCCATCGAAAGCGGTGCGATGAAACTAGAAACCACTTGTACTGTTCCTCCCTACTACGGTTCCGCTCTTCCACGCAGGGTTCCGTCATCTTTTCAAAAAATTGCGTTTTAATGTTTTGGCTTTGATCCATTGTTAAAATTAACGCTCTGTTCACAAAATTTCGTTTGAGTCTTTTAACATACATTCTTTACACCGGTTGCTGCCTTCCGACCCCGACACATTTTTATCCTGTCACAGTTCCACTTCTACATGTTCATCCACCATTAAGTTCTTCAATGGAGTCCTTTCATATGTTCAACCAAGAGTTCCACGACTGCAAATATCAAACTAAGCCAGTTCTTTAATACAAGAGGATCTCATCCTGGAATTCGAATCCTACCATCATGATTTCTCAACAGGGTTTCACTTTCATACGCAGAGAATCATAAATGCAGAGAACAGCCACAAGGTATTCCCATAGACAACATTCAAATCACAGCTTGTCCCTACTCCTTGACTGATACTGCAGCTTTGTGGCTCAACTGTAGATGCAATCTTTCTCTGTTCTTCTCTGCTACATTTAGATGCCAATTCCTTTGCCATATCATTTGCCATCAATGACAATATTTCCAGCATTTAACTCCTCACACTATCAATGATCTCCCTTATTTACATCAAACATTCACAAAAAAATGGGGGATTAGGAAGAATCCAATCCAAATACTTTCATATTACAACAACCGAAAGAGAAACCCTGGGGAGAGTGTTCAAAATTATTGCACCAGATTCAATAGTGTGTATAATGAACTGCCCCCAGACTTGAAACCTCCACAAGGATCAACCTTGGCCTAATTTCCTGAAGGATTTGATCCTGAAATGACCTATCAGCTAAGAGAAAGGGTTCCCTTAACTTTAGAAGACATGCAGAAGGGAGCTCTTAGTGTGGAAGCTAATCTGATTGAAAAAAGAGCCAGGATGAGGACTGAAAAGAAAACTACATATAGAGAGGACACTGCACCTTCTACATCTGAATTGAAATTAGACCATCTAGCCAAGAAAATGGATAGGTTGGAAAAAATGATGGAGAGGTTAACTGTCCAAAAAAGTGCCCAAAACAAGAACCAGACTCAAAATCAGAACCAAAACTTTAGGAGAAACCCCTCTCAAATGAAACAAAGAGATTTTGATCAACAAGTCAGACCTCCATTTCAAGAAAATTATGTTGATGAAGAGGAGGGAATGATAGAAGAGTCAGAGGGAACTATTATAAACATGCTGGGAGTTAATAATGAGGACCCTGCCTTTTTCACAGGGTATGACCAAGCTGCATATACATATTTTGATAATGAAGGTTTAGAATATGAAGATTATAGGCAAGGCTTTGAGAATGAAATCATGGAGGTCCACAAGGAATATGACCTTAGAAGCAAAAAGAAACAAGAAACTCCACAAACAAAAACCTCTGAGACTGTTGTTAAGAACATATTTGAAAAGATGGCTAAAAAGGATGCTGAAAACAACAAAATAACAGCTGAAAGTTCTAATAGAAACAAGGGAAAAGTCACTCAGGACACTGATAAATAGAGTGTTGGCCCTAGCAGCACTAGTACTTCAGCTGGTTCCCCTGAAAAAACTACATTAACTAACGTACATAGTGAAAACCAGCAAGCTGATTTTGCTAGTAAATTAGTGACTAACATGACAGATTTGAACCTTTCAAAGCACCAGTTTCCTTTCAGTTTAGAAAGTGAAATTGCTAAAATAAAAATCTCTATTCCCCTCACTGATTTAGTCACTCAAGATGTATATAAATGTCAAGTTTTGAAAGCTTTAAACATATAATAAAATAATGAATCTATCAACCTCAATGATGATTAGCTAGCCCTTTTATTTGGTCATAAAATTGAAGGGAAATTCCAAGGAGTGGTCTCTCGTTTCTATGTCAGTTTGAATATCCATGACAAGATTTTACACAATGCTATGCATGATTCAGGGGCTTCTCATAATCTCATGCCCAAAGTAATCATGGAGAGAACAGGGCTCAAGATAACTAGACCATACAAAGATTTGTATTCCTTTGAATCCAGTAGAGTGAAATGCTTAGGCTTGATCAAAGATCTATGTGTAAACTTGACCCAAATCCCAGCCAAATGCATGGTGATGGATGTGGTAGTGGCCGATGTGCCCCCAAATTATGGCATGCTTCTTTCGAGATCATGGGGCACTAAGCTACAAGGTACCATGCAAATGGACATGACATATGCCACCATCCCTGTCTTCAGTCAACTTAGGAGACTGTATAGGGAATCACACATGAAATTTATGGTGATAAGTCAAGAAAAATAATAAAACTCCCCTCTTTATTTTGTCCACACAGACCTAGACTCATTCATTCTTTACAATGATGAAAGCTTTGGTGAACTAGAGTCTGAAATTGAAAAATCACCTAGTACAACAGAAATTAAGGAGGGAGAAGCTCTCAAATAGTGTGCCAAATCTGAAAATTGTAGCAAACAAAATAGAGAGCAGGAGCAGCCCACTGTCCATCGGCTTACTGCAAATCAATATAGTTAAGAAGAAAGGTCTAAACTCCATGAAAACCATAAGGAACAAGACCAACCCAAACATGCTGCAGAACCCATAAAACTGCATGATGACAGTCGGAACACACAGGACAAAGAGGATAGTAATGAAAATAACACCAAGTATGAAACTAGCCCTCTTTGGAGTATGAGTTTTGATGGGTCTTGTAATAAAGCTAGTGTAGGAGTAGGTGTATGGCTTCACAACACTGAGAACAATTATGCTGAAAGCCATACATACAAGCTAAAATTACAATGCACTAATAACATAGCAAAGTATGAAGCACTCCTCTTAGGACTACAATCACTAAAGAAATTAGGAGCCAAGAGGATAGTTGTTCATGGAGATTCTGAATTGATCATTAGGCAGGTAAATGGAGAATACACAGCCAAACATCCAAGACTAAGAGCCTATAGAAATGATGCCATGGACCTTTTGAAAACCTTTGAGGAATATGAACTTGTTTTTGTCCCTAGAAGCCAAAACATCCTTGCCAATGGATTGGCTTTTGCTACCAGCTCATGTCAAAGACCCTATGACAATAAAAAATTCAATTTCAAAGTGAAATATAGGCCAACTGTCCCAGAAAATGAAAAATATTGGCAGGTATTTGAGGGAGATAAACAGATAGAGGACTTTTTGCAGTGCATAAATAAGTTTGAACTTCCTAATTCAGACCCAAAGTATGATAATAATCGTCTGGATGAGGAACAACATGACCAAAAAGAACCTCCTCCCATTGCAGAAATAAATCTGCTAACTAGTGAGTTTGAAAATCAAACAAAAGAATACGTAAACTTAGAAAAAGAAGACATGGAGGTATTACAGTCCAAATACAAAGGCTTGCCCAAAGGACTAGTGCCTCTAGAAGACTTGTTTGATTTTAGTGACGTTTCCAAGAAACCAATAATAGAACCCACTGATTCTGATATTGAGGAATTAATATAGGTAGGAAAGACAAACCTAAAATGATAAAACTATCTAAAACATTTCCAACTCACATTAAACTAAAATATATTGAGTTGTTTAAAGAGTTTTCTAATTTATTTTCTTGGAGCTATGAGGATTTAAAGGCATATGACACAGAGAACATTTAGCACAAGATACCTCTCAAGGAAAACCATAAACCATTTAGGCAAAAATTGCGCAGAATAAACCTTGTGCAGTTACCTCTGGTTGAGAAGGAAATTAGGAAAATGTATGATGCTGGAATCATTGTCCCTGGGAGATACTCAGAATGGGTGTCCAATCTAGTAGCCATGAGGAAGAAAACAGGAGAAATTAGGCTCTATATTGACTTCAGGAACTTGAACAGAGCCTCGTTAAAGGACAACTATCCCCTGCCCAAAATGGAGCACATCTTACAAAGGGTAGTTGGTTCCAAGAGGATTTCCTTGCTAGATGGTTTCTCAAGATATAATCGGATATTGGTTTTACGTGAGGATCAACTAAAAACAACTTTCACTACTCCTTGGGGTACCTTCATGTATGTGAAAATGCCTTTTGGATTAATGAATGCAGAAGCCACCTTTCAAAGAGCCATGGATATTGCTTTCTCAGAAGAAATAGGCCACTTCATTGTGATTTATTTAGAGGACATCACGGTCTATTCCAAAATAGATGAAGAACACCTGGAACACCTCAGGAAAGTCTTTGAGAAATGTAGGAAGTTTGGGCTATCTTTAAATCCAAAAAAAACATTGTTTGGTCTCCAAGAAGGTAAACTTCTCAGTCATATAATATCTGAAAAAGGGATTAAAATAGACCCAAAAAGGGTTGAAGGTATATTACAGATCAGTCACCCTAGAAAAATCAAAGAACTCCAATATTTCATTGGAAAGATTAATTTCCTAAGAAGGTTCATACCCAACCTAGCAGAACTCCTTAGGAACATGACAAACATTCTAAAGAAAGAGATAGGATTCAAATGGACATTGGAAGCAAAGAAATCCTTTGAACTAGTTAAACATGCACTTACCCAAGCACTAGTCCTCATTAGTCCTGATTTCACTAAGGACTTGCTCATATTTTCATTTGCATCAGAATAGACTGTGGCCATTGTCCTATTACAGAAAAATCCAAAAGGGCAAGAGCAGCCAATTGCATGTTTCAGTAAGGCCCTGAGGGATGCACCTCTGAAATATAATATAATGGAGTGGCATGCCTATGCATTGGTCAAAGCCTTGAAGGATTTCAGAGTTGATATCTTACACTCTCACATTATTGCATTTGTGCCTCATGTTGTGGTGAAGGAAATTTTGTCACAAGACCCTGATGGAAAAAGAGGAAAGTGGATTGTTGTGATACTGGAATATGATTTGGAAATTAAACCCACTAAAATCATTAAGGTTCAAGGCCTAGCACAGTTAATGGCTAAATCTAACTTACAAGCACTTGATATAAACATGATAGATGCACAAGATGAGCAGGAAGAATTACTAGCTCCACTTGTTGAAGATCATTTCCACAACTCATCTTGGTATGCTGATATTTTGTGTGTGCTTACTAATCTCAATGCTCCTCCTGGTTTGTCTAAAACAAAGGAAATATTCTTGAATTTAAGAGTTGTTAATTACTTCATTTTAGATAATTTTTTATATTGGAAGAATGTCAGTGGTTTATTGCTTAAATGTTTTCTTGAGATTGATGCAGAAAGGATCAAGCATGAGTTTCATGAAGGAGAATGTGGAGGCCACCTAAATTGGAAAACCACTGCCAATAAAATCCTTAGGGCTGATTATTACTGGCCCACCCTCTTTCAAGATATACAAGAAATGATAGTTGCTTGTCACAAGTGCCAAATCTTTGAAGGGAAGAGAAAATTTCTTCCCTTACCTTTGCAACCAATCACTGTTGAAGCTCCTTTTCAGCAGTGGGGCCTAGACTTCATTGGGGAAATCCACCTTGCCTCATCTGCCCAACATAGATGGATACTCATAGCCACTGAATATTTCACCAAATGGATAGAAGCCATCCCTTATAGGAATGCCACAGACTCAGTTATCATAAAATTCCTTGAAGACCATATCCTATCTAGATTTGGCTGTCCTAGAAAATCATCATTGATAATGCTGCTACATTTGGCTCTAAAAAGATGCTTGATTTTTTCCACAGATATTCGATTGTGCTTGGTCATTTCACAGCTTATTACCCTCAAGGTAATGGGCTAGCAGAATCTTCCAATAAGAGCCTAATAAACATAATAAAGAAGTAGCTGGAAGAAAATCATAAGTCATGGCACCATAAGCTGGTACATGCTTTATGGGCAGATAGATTGACAATAAAGAAATCAATTGGAATGTCTCCCTATCAGCTGGTTTATGGATCAGATGCAGTTTTTCCTACCAGTTTAGGAGTGCCAGTGATGAATTTAGTCCAATAAATATAATCAGAAGAAGATAGCATGATGAAGAGGATAAATTAGACCATACATATTTAAAAAACCAGGGAAGAAGTTTATAACAGAACACAGAAAGTACAAGAGAATATCAAAAAGCTGTTTCATAAGAGGACAAAGGCCAGTGATTTCAAGATTGGTGACAAAGTACTCAAATGGGATTCCAGGAGAGAAGATAAGGGAAAACATGGCAAGTTTGACAATTGATGGCAAGGCCCTTTCATCATTCAATCTGCCATTGGTCATAATGCATTATTTATACACAAGATGGATGGTATAGAACTATTTGGGGGTCCTGTCAATGGCAGGATGCTCAAACATTATTTCTGTTGAAACTTTTGTTTAAATCTTTCATTTTTCATTGTAAATATCACTACTTCGTTTTATTTTGAGAAATTGAAAAATACAAAAACAATAGAAAAAGAGAAAAGAGGGAAGATTAGAATAAAAAGGAAAGGTACAGCCCCATACCAAGAAGAAAGAAAGTTTGAAAGTGCGCAAGCTTGAATGCCACTACTTGAAAGAGTACTTATATCTAGTCATACAGCCTAATAATGACTAGATAGATTTCAATTTACTGTTGATAGTTTAGTGAAGAAGATTTTCCAAACTGTTTAATTTTGGCTTATTAGTAGATTAGATTAGGATAGAAAAGAATGGTTCAAACATGCTCAAAATCTTAACCAAAGAATAAAAGAAAGATGGCTCTAACAAGCTCAAAACCTGAGCCAAATATACAAATAAGATTGGTTCTAACATGTTGAAAACTTGAACCAGGTGAAGAAGAAGAAGACGACTCTAAAGGATCAAAACCAGAGCTGAAAGAAAGAAAGAAGGATGACTCTAAATAGATCAAAATTTGAGTCATAAAAGGAAAGGAAGGACTCTCATTGTCTTCAGATCTTAAGCCTTTCAAGTTTTGTTTTACTTTTCTGCAAATAAAGGTCTATGTGCAGTTTGTTTTGGGCGTCATAGCCATCATAGCAAATTAGACAACTTAATCCTGATTTTCCTTTGTTTTCAATTTCTGCTTTAGAATGTAGAAAATGAAGTTTGTCAGATAGTAGTTAGGTAGAGAAGCTTATGAGTTCAATGGTTTAATCTGGACTCATGGAAAATATAAGGGTAGTTGTAGATTAGTTTCCTGCTTTCAATAAAAGAAGAAAAAGCTGATGTCTAAAGGTTTGCTAGTCCAAAGTGCACCTTAGGAAGAAAAAATGTTAGGCAAGTAGGTTGTGTAGGTAGTTGTTTGGGGACAAAAAGTCTGTGTGCTGATGCAAAGTACTGATCATCTCTCTGGAGCAACATGATCAAAGAAGAAAAGTTGTAAAGGATAATGCACCAGTCTGCATTTCAGAGATAAAATTTTGAGGTTCTTGACACCTCCAAGGAGTCGCCATCCTCAAGTTGGAGCCGCTGTTAGCCATCCATAATTTTTGACATATGCAAAGATGGCTAAAAGGGGTCTTTTAGTCTTCAAGAAACAAATTTCAGGCAAAATCTGTGACTTCTTGAAGCCTCTACCATGTTCCTTATCCTTCAAAAACCCATCTATGTGATCTCTACAATTCAAAAGCCTCTCCCCCATTATTCCCTTCTAAAAATCCCCCTCTCCCTTCATTATCCCTCCAAATCCATAAAAAAAAAAAAATCCACTTTTAGACTATGGGAATCCCTTTTTATTGGTTTAAAACCCCCTTCGTTTACTCTATCGGAACCTAAAAAGATTAAAAAAAAAAAATCCCTTTTTCAGCCTAAAAAATCAATAAACAAGTTTTAGCCCTGCGGGCTTAGTCATCAACCCCTTTCCTCCATTTAACCGTGGGCTCACGACCATCGGCTATAAGCCTTTAGCCCCTTTCTCACTATCGGAGGTCGTTTTGCCCCCTTTTCCTTTATATATTCATTTTTCTTCAGCGTGATGGTTTCACCTCTGAATCAATCTCCACCATCGATCTCGCAGATCCAACGGCCGTTGGCAGATTGCCCCCTCGCAAATCGACTTTCCATCAGTCCCGCATCCTTTTCCTTTTCTTCTCCACCAATGCGATCCCCCGAATCCATCTTAACCACCCATTTCCCCTGAGATCTAATGGCCATCACTTTCCTTCATCGCATCGGTGCATCGCAGTTCCCGTTTTATCCTTTCCCTTACATCTTGCTTCATCGATGGCCGATTTCCTGAAATTAATCTCCACTGTCAATCTTGATCCCTATTCGACGGTCTGCGCCACCCTCCATCACATCATCGTTTCCCCACTACATCTCTCATCGCTCATCGACAATTCCTTTCCCATGCCCCTTGACCGTCTTCACCACCGATGTGTGAAGTTCCGAGCAAATCCTAGCCGTCAATCTCTATCCTGATCCTACGGTCATCCGTCCATCGCATTTTCCCCCTCCAATCAGCATCGACCATCGCAAGTTCCAAAAGCCTTATCCCCGGACCCTATGCTCCTCTGATCACTGATCCGATGAAATCAATCTCCACCGTCTGTCTCATGGATCCGACAGCTCCCATTGATCCTACCATTTTCACTCCACCCAAGAAAATTTCACTCCGTGCATTGAAATTTTCACTCCATGACAAAAAAGATGACGTCGTTACCCCGGCCCCACCATATATTTCCTCTTTTCATCTTATCCCTCCACGCGCATCCTCAGCCATTGATCTGTAACCCCCAGATCTAACAACCCATATTCCATTTAACGTCCATTTTTCCCCTCCTCCCCTCCGTGCACTTTGAATGTAAAATGGACGGTTTTCAGGAGCATACATGTCAACCATTGGACGGTATCGCGTTCCCCCCGCTCCAAACCACTTAGCACCTTCACCTCATGTGAAAACTGCTGTCGGTTTTCTAATACCGCTTTCCCAAATATTCACACCATAATTAAATTTGAACCTTGGTTCATCACCGCCATGGTTAAACCCATCCCCGCTGCATTCATCTCTTTCCTCACTACTCCATAACCCCCACTAGAACCCTCTGTTGCAGTCAAACCCAAAGAATGTAGGATTTCTTAACAGTTTTTCGTCGTGTGCAAGTATAATGGTGGATTTATCCACAAGTCTCCTGCAACTTCCTTTACACAGGGAATATTAATGAAGATCGGTGAAGGAACTGAAGGATTAAAGGCTAATACAGTTAGCAAAAGACAAAATATGGTTCGAAGAAGGTATAATAAAGCCGTAAAACACAAATTGAAGGCAAATCAATGTTTAAAGGGGCTAAGATAGACAGATCAGCAAAAAAGACTTCGAATGTTCGATCATCAGGCCAGTTTAAGTCTTTAGAGATCAAGAAAAGGACACCTGCAACCTGCTTTACTTTCATAGGCACTTTGATAGCCATCTTACTGAAAAACCCTTTGTGAAACTATTAGAACAGTTATTAAGAAAACATGGGGCTACAAAATCTAGAAAATTGACAGTTTCCTTATCCAAGAAGTCAAACAAGGTACTTCAGCCACAATTATCTTCAAAGAAACACTTCAAAGTTATTACCTTGCCTACCAAATATGTATTAAAATAGGAGAAACTACCAAAATGGTACAAGTAGTCAATGTTCTGTTTATTGAGGAGAATGGGCATTCGAACACTTCGCCCATTCTGTCTTAATTCATATTATTACCATTTCTGCAACACTCTTCCTTTTTCACCTATAAGTATTCACAGAAAATTCATTGTAAAGGGTTGGAACATTGTTAATTGTTGAACTATTATTGAGTTAGAGTTGCTGAGTAGTTGTAACATAGTAGGCTGGGAAGAGAAGAATTGGATTGTAAAGAGTTATTGGACTCAAAGTATGTAACTGGTTTTGCACATCAATAGACGAGCAGATTCACTGGGTCCTGATCTAAATCATTGGTGATGTTATTCTCACTGTAATCGTTATTTTCCTTATGCTTCCACTGTGTTCATATTCTATGATAAAGAACAGAAAATATAGAGTAGGATATACTACAAAGTACCCTAACTCCCACTGAAAATATTTATCTTTATGTTTTCTGCTAAATGTGTATTTGGGAATGATTCTAATAGAGTATAACCAGTCAAGGAATGTTGGTAAGCCCATGTTTGGCTGAGTAGAACTTGAGTTATTTTTCTCGAATGATATCTTCACTACATGCTAAGTAGAGTCTTAATAAAGGGAGTTTATGGTTAGCCCTGTCCTTTGTTTAGTCTTAAAAGGGCTTTTTTGAAGATTTCCCTTAAAAGTATGCCAAAAGCAGGCTTGGTTTAAAGTCCTTACCTGATCTTAGGTTTCTTTTTATGTTTATCTTACATGTTTTTCCTTGAGTGTATGTCAAAAGCAGGCTAGGTTAAAAGCCCTTACCTGATCTTAGACTGCCCTTTGTTTTCTTATATTATTTGTTCCTAAGTGTATGTCAAAATCGGGCTAGGTTAAAAGCCCTTACCTAATCTTAGGTTGTCCTTTGTTTTCTTTCATATTGCTTCTTTCATTTCACTCCTTAATGTTCCATACCACAAACTCAACTTAAAATATCTTCTAGTATAGATGACTTGCCCTTTGAAATCTCTTGGATAGTTGATGTGTGAGTAAACCCTTTTATGACTCCATAGCCCAATGGTTTAGCACTCTTTGACCTATATTCCCATGTTGAAGCATCCTCCACTTACTTCCTTCTTCACTTCATATAACCTTCTCAGTCAATGAGTCCCAACCAAAACAAAACAAACAACCTCTTGAACTTCATAACTAGCCTAATACAATAACTAAGCATAAAGAAATACCTTCGAAAACAATGCTTACATAGAGAGATCCCTCTTTGAATCTAGGAGGGCTAGATCCTAGGATTCCAAAGTGGTTCTGATGTTGCCTGGTCATTTGGTATGCCAGTCTGCCAAATCACTAGGACCCCAACACCTTTGATCTGGCTGCCAATAGAGGATTACTAGATTCATTATGAATTGAGTAAGTATGAATCAGAGTCTTGGGTATGACAGCTGATGGCTACTCAAGGGTACAGGTCTACAGATGAAGACATAGTCAACAAATATGACCTCTCTAGCCTGCACTGGAGATATTCTCATGGGAGATAAGATTTTGCATGAGGACATGCAAGTGCTTCAGCTGGGGGGAGATGTTGGTTGCTTATTTTTCACTTATTTCCTACATCTGTTTCTCCCATTTTTACCTTGTGGCTACACTCATTGAGACTATCTTTGCCTCTTTTCCTTTTTTTCTATCTTAAACTATGTTGTTTCACCTTATTTTCATTATCTTGTCGTTTCATTGATTATTATGATGTAACATGTATTTTTAATGACTAACTGGGGATGAATGTTTGGAGAAGTTATCTACTCTTTTGTTGTCCTTCTAAATGTTATTTTTAGCACAAAAGATCTAGAGCATGAGGCATACAAGAGCATTTGAAGGTGCATTGTTACATCGTGGTGTTGTTATAGACCTATTGACTATTGTTACAGTTATAGTGGTGGCTGCATATCGTCAACTTCTGGATTCTGACCTATCCTCTATTGCTGTTACGCTATAGCTTTGATTTTCCACAACAATTGTAGGAGTCATTATGTATTTTATTTTAGGATGACAGCTTTTAGGTGGTTTTGATTGTAATATATATTATTTTATTCAAAATTTTTGTTAAGAAGTGGTTGTAACTATATGGATCCTATTTTGATCATCATGAGAATCATAAGGTTCTCATGACTGATCCATCCCTTGTTTTTTTGAACATGTAACCACTATATAATTCTCGACCCCTAAGGTCAAAAGGTTAGCGGAGAATAATATTACTTTGGCTTCGTAATTTTGGTCACATTAATAAAATTTATCACGTTGTTGCTATTACGTGCATTGTCTGGTTTAGTTTCCATTTAAGTTTCTTTCTCTTCATGTGCCCTGCTAGGGAGGAAGGGCCCTCCTCTTTTGTAGGGATTGTAGTGGTTAAGGTAGTTGTACATGTTTCTTATTTTCTTTATGTATTGGTGGAAGTGTTGTTGTTGTTGTTCTGGCTGTGAGTAGATCTGCTTCATTTCAATATTATTATGTTGTTACGCAGATGTGATTAGAGATACCATCTGGGTAATGATTGTGTGGCGCGCTAGGTATAGTTAATTGAGGCTTGATTACATTCCTATAATCATTTTTATTTCAGCAAAAGTGGTTTCTTCCAACATTCAATTCAACAAAACTTTCTCTTTATTTTGATTTCCTTTTGGTTTGATGTATCAGCACAGACCGTCCAACTATCATTGAAATAAAAGACATCCTTGGATTGATAATTTATGTGTACTGTATTAGTCATTTAACAATGATTAATATAGTCCAACAGTAAGCACCTCTCTTAGAAAATAAAAAACACAGTAAATAAAACAAAAAATTGGTGACCATTACAGTGCTCTAGGTCCATGCATCAAAGGATCCTACAACTCATCAACAATCAGGTAGGCTTAGGTATGACTCCCTCTCCCTCTCGCTATGCATCATTTGACTAAATGAGTAAATGTCGAGAAAAGAGAGTTTAATAGGAAAAAAGGTAGCCAGTTAACTTGGCCACCCTCAATCAGTTAAAGTGAAAAGTTGATGGAGTTGCATGTCATGTGGAGTTTTCACATGAGTTAAGGGAAGGATAGGAGAAATTGGGATCTGATTACGAGGAAAAAGAGAATGATAGGCTCGAGTGGGACCAATATTGGTCTAAATATGGAAACCTTGTGCCAAGTCGACCTCACCACTATGCTCCAAGCCCACTTGATTTAGAATAAAAATCATTCTTTGGCTGATTTCCCATCATTCTATTGCTCATTTCGAGATCAAGTAGCAAATTGAAAAGGCAAGAGACACCGATGAGCTTCGATCCATTATTGAGTTTTGCATGCAGAGCATGCAATAGGAAACCCTGCTACTGCTACACGAAGTTTCCAGGAAGGCCACAGAGTGTTAGAAAGTGAGATGAAATCTGCCATCAGGGTATAATAACACCCCAACACCATCCTTCAAGTCAAATAAATCACAATTGCAGAGATAAGTGGTCATCACCCCCATTAAATTGTAATAATCGTCATGGTTATTTGTACATGGTTAAGCCATAATTTAGTAAATTAAAGGGTTATTTAAAGGAATGGGGGATAAGAAAACCAAATTTGGTGCAAATTTAAAAGCTTTGAGGTACCATATCATAGTGCCTTTGGAAAAAAGCCACAGAAAACCACCTATGTAGCATAGTCACAAGATGGGGGGAGGTTTTAATAAGAGAGATCCCACAAACACCAAGAGGAGTAGGCTACATCATCTAGTTGTAGACATATTCAGACACCATTAGTGGTTAGGGTTATTCGAGTTCCTGAACTGGTATGTTGATGAAGTGGCTCAAGATTTTGCAGGGGAATTGCAATCTCAAGCAGATAATAGTGCCACCATAGTGATAAGAGGACTAGAAATTTTCATAACCCTTGAGCTCATCATCAGAGTTGTTAGGCCTATATAATTTTAGCAGATTGGAAAGACTAAAGCTACAGAGACAACATTATGAACCACTTTGGGATTCTAGGATCTAGCCCTCCTGAATCCAGAGAGGGATCTCTCTATAAGTGCAAAGATTGATTTATCTTTAGGGCTTTTAGGTGTGATATTAGGCTAGTTATTAAGAACAAGGGTTTTTTGTTTGTTTGGATGGTTGAGCATGATTTTAATTGAGTGGAAAGTCCTAAAAATGAAAGAGTTTAAAATGGGTGAAGATGTGAACAATCAGAACAAGATTTAGCTAATAGGATAGATATGAAACAGGACTTAATCCATTGGGCTATGGAGTCATAAAAGGGTTTAATTGTGAAACAATTTCAAGAGTGGTCCAAGGGGCAAGTCATCTATATCAAAATATCCTTTAGATTAAATGATGAATGGAACATTGAAAGAGTTGAAAAGGTGGAAGAAGTCAATAATTTCAACAAGGATTTATCAACTTTCCAAACAAGAAAAGCCTTTTAAGCAACTGTTTGAAACCAACTAAGGACAGGGATAACCTTAAACTTCTTTGGACAAGCTTGTATTAAAGCTAACTTATTAGACAAACAATCCAACAATCCACATGACTATTTTCAAAAGGGATGAAAACAGATAAGAAAAAAAAGTTCAGCTTAAGATCAAGCAAGATACATTAAAATCTAAACTTGCTTCAACATACTCGTAGGGAAACCTTCAAAACAACCTTTGGAGAAAGAAACTAGAAGACAGGGAAAACCATAAACTTTTCCATTCTAACTCTACTCAGCATATAATGAAAATATCATTCAAGAACTTCCTTTCAAGTTTTTCACATCAAGACAGGGACAAACCAACATTCCTTGATAATGTTTACACTTAAATTAAGTCATTCTTAAAAACACAATTGGAGGAAAACATGAAGATAAAGCTTATCAGTGAGAGTAGGATACTTTTAACAGTAAATCCTAGCTCTATATTTGTTGTTCTTTATCAGAGAAAAGGTGAACAAAATGGCATACATGAAAGGAAAAAAATAACAGTAAGAAGTACTTCACTAATGATATAGACCGGGATCCCAAAAATCATTTTGTATATTGATGTCAATCCAGTTACATACTTCAAGACCAGTGTTTCAGTACAACAACATCTTTTCTTCTCAGCATAACTTCTTTGATCACAAACAGAGCTTCAAGAGCCTTTGAAAACTATTTACATGTAGAAAGTTTCGAGCAACAAGTATTACATAAAAGTTCAATAACCAACCCTTTACAATGTGCTCCTCAAGGAGATTTTATAGGAAAATGAGGAGGTGGAAGAGTTTCTAGGGTTCAAATATAATTAATTATACACTTAATGCATTTCCTAGCCTTGAAAACCATGCAAGGCATAAGGCAGGAATGCATTCTATCTATAACTCTGTTTCATAACTCTGTTTCTTCTTTCTAAGGTTTAATGGATGAGAAGATTTACTTCAGGGCACTTTCTTATCTTTGTATTAACTTTACTGACAGTTTGCAATAAGTTTCTTTGGTTGAATTAATTGTTCATCTGTCTTTAGGCAAATATCTGTGAAACAGGCAATAACTATGCCTTCTTTGATTTCTTTGAGGCTGTAGGTGGCTTTTGGTGGCTGGAGAGGATTCAATTAGCCTCTGATGTTGTAGTGGAGGCTTCTCAGACTGATAAATTTCCTTGTCTTCATATTAAAACACCTTAAATCTATCTTTGTTCTATGTTTTAGGCCTAATTTGGCTTAATCTCTGTCTTCAGGTCTTTATCTTCTGCTGACTGTGGATTAGGCATTTGATTTATTGTGTTTGTGCCTTAATCCCCTTTAAGAACTGCTAAAACCCTTTAATTCATCATCTCTGCTTTGATTTTATGTTGAAAAACTGACACTCTTTGTATAATTAAGGTTCACTTTGTTTTTCTCTTTTTTGCAGACGCACAGAGGGTTTATGACCTCAGAGAGGCATGGAGAAATCATATTTGAAACCCTGTAGATTCTTTGTCTTCATGGATAATGGCCTGAGGGATTGTCATCCCCGACCTTTGATTTCTTGTTAAAACAATGGAGAAACCTTTAAAACCCTGCAAAAAACAAACAAAATTAAGAAAATCGGTGAAAATAGGTTAGTGGCTGCTCTAAGCGCGAGATCAAATCATGGTCGTTGGATGAAAACATCCAATGGTCCAGATCATTTGATGGGGCCAATGGGGAGGCAGTTGGATGAACGGTGGTGAAATTAAGTCCGAGCCATCCGATGGAAAAGATGGATGGTTGAAATTGATCGGGATTTTAATAATGCAGAGGGAGAAAAGTCATGGTGAAAATTTTTCAATTGGGACAGTCGATCTTCGGAGATCGATGACGGAGAAACAATTAATGAAACGCTCAAGAGAATGGACGAGGGTGAAAACTTGGGGCTTCAGTGCAATCTGGGCCGTTAGATTGAAACAATGGACGTCCAAGACCTTTTGACGAAAAAAAATGGTCAAAGACTTGAGATCAGGATATAACCGAAGCCATCCAATCTAAAAGATCGACGGTGGGGATTTATTGTCAAAACGATTGGGAGAATAGGAAAAATGGAAAATGCAATGGCGGGAGTGATATATGTCGTTAGATTACCTGGATGAACGACCAGGATATTTTGAGGAAGTATTTTGGAGCAAATGGGAGAGGCGATGACTTGGGGTCGTAGAGTGATATGGGCCGTCAGATTTACATGATGGATGGTTGAGATCAAAAATGAATTCATTTGGGAGATTAAATGGAGGCAGATGAAAAATGGATTGTGGTAGAATGTGAGCCGTTGGATCACAATGACGAACGATAGAGATCAAGCGATGAAGGCTCTTGGAGAAAAGGGGGAGGGAAAATAGAATGAAGATGTGGCGTAAGGAGAACCATAGATTTGGATTAATTGATGGTCAGGATCATCTGGAGGAGTGTTTGGAAGAAAAGGGGAAGGGTGGAAAACACGAAGGTAAGATGAAATCGGAGCTGTTGGATGAGAAAAACCAACAGTTGGGATTAAAAGCTAAAAAGCCAATGGAGTAGAGAAGGGTGGTTTTAGTGGGAAAAATGCTGGTTTCACGCAGTTCTAAGGCGATTTCACAATTTCTCAAAAAAAAAGCAATATGGTACACTGCCCGATGCGTGTCCTCCCCAAAACCACTTTTTTTTCATTTTTTTCTATGTTAAACTTTTGGTGCAAAAAAAATGCGAAACTCATTGCGAGCAGTCGGATTAAGCGGTGCAGATCTGATGGTGCGGATTTCACGCGACGGAGGAAGATGAGAGTTGGGGAGTTAGTGGAGTACATTTGTTGGCTTGTGAGTGGTCAAGAATTTTAACAAGGTGGGGGTAGGTCCCAAAGGTGTTGGTCTTGTCGGGTTTCATTTTGACTGTTGATTTTTTATGATGGATGGTCCAGATTTGATCTCAGGGCGGAGTTATATGGGCTAAGGAAAAGTTGAGAGTGGGGATCGGGTTTGATCCTGATCATTGGATCTTAAAACTGGACGACCAGGATTTAACAATGGCATAGAGTCAAACGAGAAGAGGAATAGGTAAGAGCGGGTATTGGGTTTGATAGAGACCATTGATCTGCAGAGATCAATGGTGAATATTCACCTATAACTCTAACCATCGGGTTTTATGAAATAACGAAAAAAATAAAGGAATTCAACGTTTATGGAGGAGTTATAAGACCTTAGCGCTCGGTTGTGGGGCTTATGGTATCATTAAGGTGGAGGGCTACAGATTTTAAGCCCTCAGGGGCTGAAGAAAATATATAAGGTTTTAGACTGTTTTTTGGCCTTAAAAACAGTGCTTTTAAGCCAATTCAGTGGTTCTGATAGGGGAATGAAGGCTTCTTAAACCAAATGGAAGGAGACCAAATGGTTATAAAAGGGTCTTGGAGTGATTTTTAAGGTTGAAAGAGGCTTATGGAGGAATTTTATGAAGGAAAGAAGGGATAAAAAATGGGGTTATTCATGAGTGAAAAGGGGGGTAAAATGAAGGGGAAAATGTGTTTTTTGAGCAGTCTTCTTTTAGGTAAACAACAGATTTTTCAGGTTTATGAGGGAAATAGAAGTGAAGATAACTAAAGGCTTAGTTATCTTCATAAGACTTTGAGAACCAACAATTTGGCGTGAAATTGTTTCTTAAAGGCTTCAAAAAGATCTAGCCACCATTTGATATGAAAATTTTTTATAGGTGTCTAATAGTGGCTCCACATGGGGATGGCACCTTCTTGAAGGTGTCAAGAACTTCGGACATGTCTTCTCTGGAAGCTGATCAATGCCTCATCCATTGGGATGCAACTTTCTTTCCTCTATTGATCTTCTTTTTCTCTGACAATGTTAGCATCCATTTAAAAACAATGGAATTCTATCAAAACAAGCTTTCTACTTACCCAATCCTACTGATCTAACATTTTTTCTTCTTTCAGAGTGCATTTGGATTGGAAAACTCTTTTACAAACATTTTATTCTTTTGAAAGCATAAAACTAGTCTATTTGTACCCTTATTTCTCCATGAACTCAGATTAAGCAGTTGAGTTCATAAGCTTTTCTACCTAACTACACTTTGTCAGGATTGGACTGTTTGACAGAGTTTATTCTCTAAATTCTAAGAAAAGAAATTTAAAAGCATCCAAGCCAAGATTAAGCAGTTTGACTTGTTGTTGATCTATGGCATAAAAACAAGCTGCACACAGACCGTTATTTGCAGAAAATTAAAAACAAAAATAGTGAAGGCTTAAGATCTGAAAACTAAATACATCCTTCATTTTTCTTCAGCTCTGTTTTTAGGCTTGTTTGAGCTATTTTTCACTTTATTTTCTGGTTCAATTTTTTGGCATATTAGAACTAGTTCTTCTATCTTTGGCTCAATATTTAAACAGATTAGAGCCATGTATCTTTTTGAAACTCATAGGTTTAGGTTTTGAGCTTGTTTGAACCTTTTTCTTTTATCCTAATCTACCTATATGATAAGCCAAGATTAAGCAATTTGGAAAATCTATTCCACTAACCTATCAGCAGTAAATTTAAAACTAATTAGTCATGATTAGGCTGTATGAATAACTAGGAGTGTGTTTTTTTTATGAGTGACATTTGAGCTTGCACACTTTCAGATTTTGTTTCTCTTTTTTCGTATGGGGTTGTACCTTCCTTGTTTTTACAATTTGCCCCCTTTTATTTTTCTATTGTTTTTGTATTTTTTTATTTTCTAACTTTGAATGCAATGATAAGTATGATAATCATAATGAGAAAAAATAAAAAGGCTTCCAAACTGATATGGTCAAGAGAAATAATGTTTGAGCATCCTGCCATTGACAGGACCTCCATAAAGTTTAGCTCCACTCAATTCTTGTAGAAAATAAGCATTGTTACTAGCAGTAGAATGAATGAGATAAGGACCAAGCCATAAATTATCAAATTTCCCATGCTTGCCCTTATCTTCTCTCCTTGAATCCCACTTTAAAGCTTTGTCACCAATGTTGAAATAATTGGCTTTTGTTCTTCTATTAGAAAGCTTCTTGATGTTTTCTTGCTTTTGCAATGCTATGTTGTAGACTTCCTCTCTTGTTTGCTGAAGATGTATGGTTTGATTTATTATTTTGATCATGTCATTGTCTCTAGACTGTACTTCTTGGATCAGCTTCATGACTGGCACTCCTAGGCTGGTTGGAAAAATTTCATCTACTCCATAAACAAATTGGTAAGGTGACATTCCAATTGATTTTTTAAGTGTTAATATGTCAACCCATAATTCATGTACTAGCTTTGTGTGCCAAGATTTCTTATGTTCCTCCAGTAACTTCTTGATTATGTTCACCAAAGTTTTGTTTGAGGATTTTGCTAACCCATTACCTTGAGGGTAATAAGTAGTAGAATGGCCCAATGTAATCTGATATTTGTGACAGAATTCTACCATATTTTTGGATCCAAATTCAGCAGCATTGTTAGTGATAATCTTCCTAGGACAGCCAAATCTAGAGAGGATATGAGTTTCAAGGAATTTTATGATGATAGAGTCATTGGCTTGCCTAGAAGGGATGGCTTCTATCCATTTGGTAAAATAGTCTGTTGCACTGAGGATCCATCTATGTTAAGCAGATGATGGTGGATGGATTTCCCCTATGAAGTCTAGACCCCACTATTGAAAAGGAGCTTCAACAGTGATTAGGTGTAAGGGTAAGGGAAGCAATTTTCTTTTGCCTTCAAAAAGTTGGCATTTATGACAGGCAATAATCATTTTATGGAAATATTGAAAGAGGGTGGGCCAATAGTAACCAACTCTAAGGATTTTGTTGGCAGTTGTCTTCCAATAGAGGTGGCCTCCACATTCTCCTTCATGGAACTCATGCTTGATATTATCTGCATCATTCTCAGGTAAAAATTTAAGCAATAATCCACTAGCATTTTTCCAATATAGAAATTTATCTAAAATGCAGTATTTAACAACTTTTAACTTTAAAAATCTTGCCTTTGTTTTTTGACAAACCAAGAGGTGTATTCAAATTGAGCAAAACATAGAAAATATCAGCATACCAAGATGAATTCAGAAAATGATCTTCAACAATGGGAGTTAACAATTCCTCCTGTTCATCTAATGCATTTATCATGTTTATATTAAGAGCTTCAAAATTAGACTTATCCATTAATCTTTCTAGTCCTTGGCCTTTTATGAGCTTAGTGGGCTTGACTTATAAATCATATTCAAGTATCACAGCTATCCACTTTCTTCTTTTTCCATCTGGATCTTGGGTTAGAATATCTTTTACAACTGAATTTGGCACAAATGCAATAATGAGTGAATGTAAATTGTACACTCTAAAGTCTTTTAAGACTTTGACTAAGGCAAAGGCTTGTTTTTCCATGATATTTTACTTCAGAGGTGCATATCTCAATGCCTTACTAAAGAATGCAATTGGCTGCTCTTGTCCCTTTGAGTTTTTTTGTCATAGGACAACAGCCATTGTGTGTTCTGATGCAAATGAAAAAATGAAGAAATCCTTTGTAAAATCAGGACTTATAAGAACTGGTGTTTTGGTTAAAGCTTGTTTTACCAATTCAAATGATTTATTTGCTTCTAAGGTTCATTTAACTTCTTGTTCCTTTCTGAGCATGTTTGTAATGTTTCTAAGGAGTTCAGCTAAGTTGGGTATGGACCTTCTCAAGAAATTAATCTTTCCAATGAAAGATTGAAGCTTCTTGATGTTTCTTGGATGGTTGATTTGTAAAATACCATCAATCCTCTTTGGGTCTATCTTTATCCCCTCTTCTAATATGATGCATCCAAGTAGTTTACCTTCTTGGAGACCAAACATTGTTTTCTTTGGATTTAAAGATAACCCATATTTTCTACATTTCTCAAAGACTTTTCTCAAGTGTTCTAGGTGTTTTTTATTTGTTTTAGAAAAAATAGTGATATCATCCAAGTAAATGATGATGAAGTGTCCCAGTTCTTCTAAGAATGCAATGTCCATGGCTCTTTGAAATGTAGCAACAACATTCATTAAACAAAAGGGCATTTTCACATACATGAAAGTGCCCCAAGGTGTAGTAAAGACTATTTTTAGTTGATCATCAAGATGTACTAAAATCTGATTATACTCTGAGAAGCCATCAAGCAAAGAAATTCTTTTAGAACCAACTACCCTTTGTAAAATATGATCCATCTTAGGTAAAGGGTAGTTGTCCTTTAATGAAGCTTTTTTTAAGTTTCTAAATTCAATACAAAGCCTTATTTCTCCTATTTTCTTCCTAACTCACACTAGATTAGACACCCACTCTGAATATCTAATAGGGACAATAATTCCAGCTTCATACATTTTCTTGATTTCTTTCTCAACCAAAGGTAATTGAATAGGGTTTATTCTGCACAATTTTTGTTTAAAAGGTTTTTGGTTTTCTTTGAGGGGTATATTGTGCTGAATTATTTCTCTGTCATAGGACTTTAGATCCTCATAACTCCATGCAAATACATCAGAAAATTCCTTAAACATTTCTATGTATTTCAGTTTGATGTGAGCTGAAAAAGTTTTAGACAGTTTGATCATTTTTAGCTTTAGTTCACTACCTATGTTACAATCTTCAACTTCAGTTTCAACAGGCTCCAGTTTTGGTTTCTTGGCAACATCATTGAAATCAAACAACTCTTCTAAGTGGACTAGTCCCTTTGGCAAACTTTGATTGTTAGATTGCAGAGTTTCTAAGTCTTCTTTTCCTAAATCTGCACTAATTTCTATGGTATTTTCAAGTTTGTTAGACAACAGATTTATATCAGCAATCTTTGGAGACTTTACTTCTTCATCAAGTGGGTTTTCTTCAATAGAACAATTATCTTCATAATTTGAATCTGAACTTGGTAGTTCAAATTCATTTCTAGACTGTAAGAAGTCTTCTATTTGTTTATCTCCATCAAATACTTGACAATATTTCTCATTGTCTGGGACAGCTGGTCTAAATTTGATTTGGGTGGTACATTTTTTGGTTTCATAAGGTGTTAGACAAGTTCTAGCAGCAAAAGCTAAACCATGGGCACTGATGTTTTGGTTTCTTGGGACAAAAATCAGTTGGAATTCATCAAATGTTTGTAATAAATGAATGACATCATTTCTATAGGCTCCAAGTCTGGGATGTTTGGCACAATATTCCCCATTCACTTGATTAACAATCAACTCTAAATCCCCATGAAATTTTATCCTTTTGGCCCCTAATTTCTTCAACAAGTGTAAGCCTAAAAGGAGGGATTCATACTCAGCTATGTTATTTGAACATTGAAAAATTAATCTATAGGAATGCCCTTCAGTGTGATTATTTTCAATGTTATGAATCCAAATGCCTGCACCTGCATTGTTCTTAGTGCAAGACCCATCAAAATTCATACTCCAAAGAGGACTAATTTTAGATTTAGTAGTTTGACCACTATCCTCTTCATCTAGTGTGCTTTTGGATTTTTCTTGAAAATCAGCACTATGTTGAATTTGTTTTAGTTCCTCATGTTCTTCATTAAGTTGAGGATTCTTCTCTTGACTCTCAAGGTTGAAAAGAAATGGATGACTAATTTGTAGCTCTAGACCTATGATTTGCTTGCTATTATTTTCTGATTTAGTAAACTTTTTTGACACTTCTGTCTTGTCTTCCTCTTTTTCTATATATGCCACTAACTTAGTTAAGGTTTCTTGCTCACTGAATGTTTCATCATTGAAAAGGATAAATGAATCAAGGCCTGTATGTATAGAATAAAGAGGAGAGTTTTGTGGTCTCTCTTGGCTGGTAACCATGTATTGCATATGAGATTTTCTATAAAATCTTCTAGTTTGATTAAAAACAGGGATGGTTGCATATGTCATATCCATTTGCATTGTTCCTTGTAACTTAGCTCCCCAAGATCTTGATAATAGCATACCATACTTGGGGGGTATATCAGCCACTACAATATCCATCATTAAACATTTGGCTAGAATTTGTGCTAAGTTTACATAGAGGTATTTGATCAAACCTAAACATTTCACTTTGCTTGAGTCAAAGGAGTATAGATCTTTGTATGGTCTAGTGATTTCAAGGCCTAGGCTCTCCATTACATCTTTGGGCATTAAATTGTGAGAGGCCCCTGAATCATGCATAGCATTGTGTAAAATCTTGTCATGAATCTTCAAACTAACATAAAAAGGAGGGACTAGCTCTTCTTGGTATCTACCCTCAATATTAGGACCAAATAAAAGCTTTGGTTGGTCATCATTAAGATTGACAGTGTAATTATTCTCTTATATGTTAAAAGCCTTCAAAATTTGGGATCTATACACATCTTAGGTAGCTAATTCAGTGAGAGGAATAGAGATTTTGATTTTAACAATTTCTTGTTCCAAACTAAAAGGCACCTGATTTTTTAAAATATTTATTTTGGCCTTATTAACTACCACTTTATCAACAAAATTTGTTTGTTGATTTCCTCTATTTACATTGGTTAAAATGATTTTAACAGGAGTACTAGCTGAAGTACAAGTGCTGTTGAAATCTGCACTCTGTTTTTCATTGATTTGAGTGACTTTTTCTTTGTTTTTATCATAATTTCTAGCCACTGTTTTGTCTTTCTGTTTTGTAACTTTGGGTTTATTTACAGGGCTGTTTTTTACATATTTTTCGGAGGTTTTGTTGTTGGGAGTTTCCTTATTTCTTTTACTCCTCAGGTCATACTCTTTTGGAGTTTCTATGATGACCTTTTCTAATTCTTGATAATAAAATTCATCTTCTGCTATTTTATCATCATAGGGTGTGTATAGACCTTGTTTCCTATTGTAATGAACTTCAAAATCATCATTGTCTACTCCCAACATGTTTATGTCATCTTCCTCTGTTTGTTCTATTGTTTATTCAACCTCACTTACATAGTTGTCTTGGAAAGGAGGCCTAATTTGTTAATCATCCTCTCTTGGTCTGTTTGGAGGTTGGTTTCTCCTAAATTTCTGAGTTTGATTTTGATTCCTGTTTTGAGGAGCTGATTGGTTTGACTAGCTTGTGCTCTCTCAAGTATGCTCAACTTTTTCATCATTTCTTCCATCATTCTCTTTATTTTTGAGCTAGATGTGGAAGGTGCAGACTCTTCCCTAAATGATACTTTCCTCTCATTCCTCATTCTAGCTCTTTTCTCCATTAGATTTACTTCCACAGCTAAGGCTCCTTTCTGCATATCTTCTAAAGTCAGAGGGTCTCTTTCTCTAAGTTGATAAGCCATTTCAGGATCAAATCCTTCAGGAAACTTGTTTAAGGCTAAGCCTTCTGGAGGTTTCAATTCTGGGGGTAAAGCATTATACACACTATTGAATCTAGTGCAATAATCTTGAACACTTTCCCCAGTGTTTCTTTTGAGGCTGTTATAATCCGAAAGTATTTGGAGAGGGTTTTTCTTGACTTCCCACTTGTTTAGGAATAACTGATGGAGGTCTTGAAGATCATTAATACTGTTAGGGGTTAATATTTTGAACCATTTTCTTTCTTCTCCCCCTAAACTTTGAGCAAATAACCTAAGTTTGACAGTTTCATCATCAATTTCATTTCTGTCAAAGTAGTCATTCATCTTATCCACATGTTGTGAGGCAATAGTGGTACCACTGGCATCAAATAATGGTATCTTGGACTGATAGTCCTATGGTAGATTGACTAGAGGTAAAGGAATGACCAGATGGGCATACCATGTTGCCATGATAGGAGGTAAAGGTGGATTTACAAGTGGTGGATTTACAAGAGGGAAAGTGGGTTGGAATGGAGTGTTTTGGACAATGGATGTATGAGGAACAGAAGTGGATGGACCAACAAGAGATTGTTGAGCTGATCTAGGATGAGAGAAACCAAAATTATGCAGAAAATGTAAATTTGGTGGAGTAGTTTCTCTGCTACCAAGATGTTCACCTCGATCTTGGGATGAAGGTGGAGACTCTAAATCTATCTGATATATATCATCAAGTGACCTAGCTCTAAATGGATTTATTAAGTCAACTTGTGATTCTTGTAGAGATGCAAGGTTTTCAGGGACAGAATTAGCTCTATGGAGTGGTCTGACAATAGTTGAAGATTTGGCCTTAGGAGACTTCCTAAGTATTCTTTCAGGGTTATCAACTATCTCAGGAGGGTTTGGGTTAGGATAGGCTCTAGTATGGATCCTTTTTGAAGCCACAGTGTCGTGTTTTTCAGACCCAACAACAAGAGAAGTTTAACCAAATATGACAATCTTTAAGAGGCTAACTGATCTTTCAACAAGAAAAATTTAATGCTTAAATTCTTCTTAACTGAGTTTATATGATATTATGATGATAATGAGTTTCCCAGTGGAGTATTTAGGTCTGTTTTGGATTGTGGAGTCACCAAGAGGATATTTTTAGCTCTTTTGGAGGTAAAATGTTTTATGGTCCACCACCCTGATTATTTGAATACCAATCTAATAAAATTTTGGGTTTTCTGAGTTTTTTTCAGTCCTATGGGTTCTAAGAGTGTCCTAAATATGTTTCAACACTTAGCTACGATGATGAGAAAAAGAAAGTCTACTCTTATGGCTAAGCTAGCTGATTCCTTCAAGGTTTGATAAGCTCTTATGAGAATCCTAAGGGTTCCTTAGTTTTTCATTGACTCAAATAAGTTTTATCATGATTACCATTTGCTTTGGTAGTGCTTGAAGAGGGCTACTTGTACTCAAGGGGTTTTTTTAGGTCTTAAGGGTGTCTAAGATGAAATTTAACTCAGAGTCCCTAGCGGAGTCACTAGAAATGTTAGTTCTGGTGGCTCAACTGGCTAACATACCAAATGTTCTTGAATCAAAGGTTTTTACTCAGAAATCCCCAGTGGAGTCGCCAGAAATGTTAGGCCTCTGTAATTTTAGCAAATTGGCAAGACTAAAGCTGCAGAGACAACATTATGAACCACTTTCGGATTCTAGGATCTAGCCATCCTAAATCCAGAGAGGGATCTCTCTATAAGTGCAAATATTGATTTATCTTTAAGGCTTTTAGGTGTGATATTAGGCTAGTTATGAAGAACAAGGGTTTTTTTTTTTTGTTTAGGTGGTTGAACATGATTTTAATTGAGTGGAAAGTCATAAAAATGAAATAGTTTCAAAGGGGTGAAGATGTGAACAATCAGAACAAGATTTAGCTGATAGGATAGATATAAAATAGGACTTAATCCATTGGGCTATCGAGTCATAAAAGGGTTTAATTGTGCAACAATTTCAAGAGTGGTCCAAGGGGCAAGTCATCTATATCAAAAGATCCTTTAGATTAAATGATGAATGGAACATTAAAAGAGTTGAAAAGGTGGAGGAAGTCAATAATTTCAACAAGGATTTATCAACTTTCCAAACAAGAAAATCCTTTTAAGCAACTGTTTGAAACCAACCAAAGACAGGGCTAGCCTTAAACTTCTTTGGACAAGCTTGTATTAAAGCTAACTTATCAGACAAACAATCCAAAAATCCACATGACTATTTTCAGAAGGGATGAAAATAGATAAGAAAACAAAGTGTAGCTTAAGATCAAGCAATATACATTAAAATATAAACCTGCTTCAGAATACTCTTAGGGAAACCTTCAAAATAACCTTTGGAGAAAGAAACTAGAAGACGGGGCAAACCATAAACTTTTCCAGTCTAACTCTACTCAGCATATAATGAAAATATCATTCAAGAACTTCCTTTCAAGTGTTTCACATCAAGACAGGGACAAACCAACATTCCTTGATAATGTTTACACTTAACTTAAGTCATTCTTAAACACACAATTAGAGGAAAACATGAAGATAAAGCTTATCAGTGAGAGTAGGTTACTTTTAGTAGTAAATCCTAGATCTATATTTGTTGTTCTTTATCAGAGAAAAGGTGAACAAAATGCAATACATGAAAGGAAAACAAATAACAGTAAGAAGTACTTCACCAATGATATAGACCAGGATCCCAAAAATTAGCTTGTATATTGATGTCAATCTAGTTACATACTTCAAGACCAATATTTCAGTACAACAACATCTTTTCTTCTTAGCATAACCTTTTTTATCACAAACAGAGCTTCAAGAGCCTCTGAAAACTATTTACATGTAGAAAGTTTCGAGCAACAAGTATTAAATCAAAGTTCAACAACCAACCCTTTACAATGTGCTCCTCAAGGAGATTTTATAGGAAAATGAGGAGGCAGAAGAGTTTCTAGGGTTCAAATATAATTAATTCTACACTTAATGCATTTCCTGGCCTTGAAAACCATGCAAGGCATAAGGCAGGAATACATTCTATCTATAACTCTGTTTCATAACTCTGTTTATGCTTTCTAAGGCTTAATGGATGAGAAGATTTACTTTAGGGCACTTTCTTATCTTTGTGTTAACTTTGCTGATAGTTTGCAATAATTTTCTTTGGTTGAATTAATTGTTCAGCTGTCTTTAGGCAAATATCTATGAAATAGGAAATATATATGCCTTATTTCATTTCTTTAAGGCTGTAGGTGGCTTTTGGTGGTTGGAGAGGATTCAATTAGCCTCTAATGTGGCAGTGGCGGCTTCTCGGACTGATAGATTTCCTTGTCTTCCTCTTAAAACACCTTAAATCATTCTTTGTTATGTGTTTTAGGCCTAATTTGGCTTAATCTCTGTCTTCAGGTCTTTATCTTCTGCTGACTGTGGATTAGGCATTTGATTTATTGTGTTTTTGTATAATTTAGGTTCACTGTGTTTTTTTTGTTTTTGCAGGCGCGCAGAGGGTTTATGACCTCAGAAATGCTCATGAGGCATGGAGAAATCATATTTTAAACCCTGTAGATTATTTGTCTTCATGGATAATGGCCTGAGGGATCATCATCCCTGACCTTTGATTTCTTGTTAAAATAATGGAGAAACCTTTAAAACCATGCAAAAAATGAACAAAATTAAGAAAATTGGTGAAAATAGGTTAGTGGCTACTCTGAGTGTGAGATCAAATAGTGGCCATTGGATGAAAACATCCAATGGTCCAGATCATTTTATGGAGCCAATAGGGAGGCGGTTGGATGAACAGTGGTAAAATTAAGTCCGAGCCATTTGATGGAAAATATGGACAGTTGAAATTGATCAGGATTTTAATAATGCAGAGGGATAAAAGTCATGGTGAAAATGTTTCAATCGGGACCGTTGATCTTCGGAGATCGACGATGGAGAAACAATTAATGAAACGCTCAAGAGAATGGAAGAGGGTGAAAACTTGGGGCTTCAGTGGAATCTGGGCCATTAGATTGAAACAACAGATGGTCAAGACCTTTTAACGAAAACCTTTGGAAAACAAACGGGCAAAGACTTGAGATTAGGATATAACCGGAGATGTCCGATCTAAAAGATCAACGGTGGGGATTTATTGTCGAAACGATTGGGAGAATAGGTGAAATGGAAAATGAAATGGGGGGAGTGATATAAGCCATTATATTACCTAGATGAACGGCCAGAATCTTCTGAGGAAGTCTTTTGGAGCAAATGGGAAAGGCGATGACTTGGGGTCGCAGAGTGATCTGGGTCGTCAGATTTACATGATGGACGGTCAAGATCAAAAATGAATTCATTTGGGAGATTATATGGAGGTAGATGAAAAAGGGATCACGACACAATGTGAGCCATCGGATCACAATGACGAACGACACAGATCAGGCGACAAAGGCTCTTGGAGAAAAGGGAGAGGGAAAATAGAATGGAGATGTGGTGTAAGGAGAACTATAGATTTGGATTACTCGACAGTCGAGATCATCTGGAGAAGTGTTTGGAAGAAAAGGGGAAGGGTGGAAAACTTGGAGGTAAGATGAAATCGGAGCCATTGGATGAGAAAAACCAACGATCAGGATTAGAAGCTAAAAAGCCAATGGAGTGGAGAAGGGTGGTTTTAGTGGGAAAACTATTGGTTTCGCGTAGTTCTGAGGTGGTTTCACAATTTTTCCAAAAAACTGTGATACGGTACGCTGCCCGATGCATGTCCTCCCCAAAACCACTTTTTTTTCGTTTTTTTCTCTGTTAAACTTCTAGCGCAAAAAAATGCGAAACTCATTGTGAGCCGTCAGATTAAGGGGTCCAAATCCAACAGTTCGGATCGCACGTGACAGAGGAAGATGCGAGTTGGGGATTTAGTGGAGTACAGGTGTCGACTTGTGAGTGGTCAAGAATTTTAATGAGGCGGGGGTATGTCCCAAAGGAGTTGGGCCTGTCAGGTTTCATTTTGACCGTTGATTTTTTATGATGGACGGTCCAGATTTGATCTCGGGGCGGAGTTATATGGGCCAAGGAAAAGTTAAGAGCGGGGATCGGGTTTAATCCGGATCATTGGATCTTAAAACTAGACGACCATTATTTAACGATGGTGCAGAGTCAAACGAGCAGAGGATTAGGTAAGAGCGGGGATCGCGTTTGATAAAGACCACTGATTTGCAGAGATCAACGGTGAATATTCACCTATAACTCTAACAATTGGGTTTTATGAAATAATGAAGAAAATAAAGAAATTGAAGGTTTATGGAGGAGTTCTAAGACCTTAGCGCCCAGTTGCGGGGCTTATGGTCTCATGAAGGCGGAGGGCTACAGATTTTAAGCCCTCGAGGGATGAAGAAAATATATATGGTTCCAATAGGGGAATGAAGGCTTCTTAAACCAAATGGAATGAGACCAAATGGTTATAAAAGGGTCTTGGAGTGATTTTTAAGGTTGAAAGAGGCTTATGGAGGAATTTTATGAAGGAAATAAGGGATAAAAAATGGGGTATTCATGAGTGAAAAGAGAGGTAAAATGAAGGGGAAAATGGGTTTTTTGAGCAGTCTTCTTTTAGCTAAACAATAGAATTTTCAAGTTTATGAGGGAAACAGCAGTGAAGATAACTAAAGGCTTAGTTATCTTCATAAGACTTTAAGAACTAGAAATTTGGCATGAAATTGTTTCTTAAAGGCTTCAAGAAGATCTAGCCACCATTTGATATGACAAATTTTTATAGGTGGCTAACAGGAGTCACCACCTTACCTCTAGGAATTAAATGGAATAGAGAGGACATAGTCTCTAGTACTACTTCTAAGAATATTATCTTCTTGCCCAATGAGGAATACATTGAAGATAAGAATGGGGTAAGAAGGGAGAGTCTCCCTTACCCATGGGATGATGTGGCTTACCATATCATGATGTATATCTCTTGTTAGGGAAAAATAAGTGTAGTTTATGGATATCATTTTAGTCTGTTGCATGAAATTAGGTTCAAAGGGGATCTGCCTTTAGATCAAAGGTTGAATATCCCATACTTTCTTCTCCACTCAATCAGAGATATGAGACATAGGGTAAGGGAAAGGAAATATCAACACATAGCTCATCATGGTATCATCAAACTCATATTGGAAGATGCTTTAAACAAACTCAACATCCCTGTACCTTGGTCTAGTTTCATTGACATGGAATGAGAAGCTGTCATTAGGACACATACCTTAGCCCCTGGGGACACCCCTACCTCTAGCCTTGGAGAAAGGAGCATTAGAGTAGAAGAAGAAGGGACTGAAAGGACAGAGGAAGAGGAGGAAATGGAGACAGAGGCAGAAAGCACAGAAGATGCAGGAGTAGAGTAGAGAAGTGAGGAAAAGGAGGAAGAGAAAGAGGAAGAAGAGAAATAAGAATAAGAGAAAGAAGAAGAAGAGAACGAAGAACAAGAGGAAGAGGGAAAGATAGAAGAGGAGGAGATTCTAGACCCTGTTAGTGTTTGTTAGTCTTGCCAGTCACCAGTGATCAAATTATGCTCTTTCATATGATTGATACGGTCCTAGGGAAATTTTTTATACTTTCAAGGAGTTTTCAAATAAAAATTTGATCATTAGTTAGTCTACATAGATCATTACTACTCCTTTCATTCTCATGATCAATAAACATCATCATGGTTAGGTCATTATTCTTTGAAAGAGTGTCTTGATCATCTTGGTCATCATTCTGCTTATATTTCTATGTAGTGTCATCATTAGGTAATATTGTCAAAATTCATTTAAATAGGTCATGTCATCATCAAAGTCATCATTTGAAGGGGTATTACTATAGGAAAGTGATCAATAAAGGTTTCTAAAGTGTATTTTTATCTCCATTAATATGTAAATATATGTAAAAATTTTCTAAGCTGTAGTACACAAGAAATCTAATCAAATTGTGAAAAGACATAGTGGGGCCACATCACCACCAAGAAAGAAAATTGACTTCCATCCTTTAAGAAGACCAACAAAGCTCTTTTTTTCTCATTTTTCCTCTCATAAGACATCATTCCATGAAACAGGATCTTTCCACCCCTTGGAGATCAATTTCTTGCCTTGGAAAGGGGGATTCTACTGTTGCGCTGCGCTTTTCACTGTCAGTGCTCCACTTTTCCCTTCCTTGCTACGCTTTTCCTCAGGAAGGAAAAATTATCATTTTGAATGGTTTTACCATTATTTTAAGGTTCTATCACGCTATTAAAAGTAATTTTATCCCTCATCTACCTCTTTCGACTTCATTGCATGCTTGGAAAGCTCAAAATTCCCTCTCCCAGGGTGTGCTACATTTGCTTGGTTTCATAGTCTCTTTGGTACATTTGTTGAGAAAAACCTTCAAATTAAAGGTCACTCACCTTCCCATACCTTTCATATACCTTCCTAAAAAAATTTCCTCACCCCTATCCCTCAATTTCATCATTTTTCTTCAAACCCTAGCCTACACTACCACTTTCCCAGGCTACGGTTGTGTTTTTCCCTTTTGAACCCCTTTCCCTCACTAATTTCCTCAAATCACACCTCCCTACACTCCCTAACATCTATCCCTACCCCCATAAAGTTTCCTAAGAATTTAGACTCCCTTAAACCCCTTTACCCCTCTCTATTCCTAAAATTGTGTAAAATCTCTTGTTTTTCCTACACTAAAACCCTAATTTCCCCTCCTAGTGAGCTAGGGTTTCTTATGGATTCAAATACTACAGATTAGAGGAAGTATAATGGAGGTAAAATTATCAGCTATGAGCACACCAAAGTCCAAGAAATCATAACTTCACCTTTCCAAGATGTGGGATGCTTAGGGTTTACATTGCACACAAGAACAGTTCTACTTCAAAATTAGGTTTTGAAGTAAGGAAGATGAATTTAGAAGAAGAAAAATATTTTTTTGTCCATCATAGACCAAGGAAAAAAAACCTCCATAATTTTATGCACATGTGCTAGGATTTGAGAGAAATTCCCAAATTATAGTTGCTACAGGAGGTTTTATGCACTTCTGTACAACTTGACTTCAAGTAAGTTTTTCAGGGGTTTGGAGAAGGTGTTTGCAATGCTTGATGACTTTGTTGTGTAGAAGAAATAATTATCTTTCCTACAATAAAACTTGAAGCAAAAAAATCCTCTGGGAAGGCCTCCAAACACTCTCCAAACTTTTTGTTGCGCTTATCCAATTTTTAGCGACCAAATTCAAACTTGGATTCTGAAAAAATGGGAAAGTATTTTCGAAAAAGGAAGGCATTTTTTGTTCATAACATGCCCCAGACCAAAAAAGACTTTAAATTTTTCAAAAAGTGTTATGGTTAGAGAGATACAGCCTCATATTTGAGCCATCTTTTTGCAGAAAACCCAAATTTTTTGGAAATTTCATGGTGCCAAAAGCGTAGCGCCTTAGTGCTGTGCTTTTCGCTCAGATGTCCAAATGACCTAAAATATACACCAATGGATATATATTGACCTGCATATCATATCTATCCATTTTTTTTTCCATTTTAGCAAACAATTTTGGAGAAAAGTACAGGAAACATGCCAAAAGGTCACTTTCTCCCACCTTTTTGACCAAGGCATTGTGCTTTTGGAGTGACCATGGGATAATGCATTTTTCTTAGCCTTAGAGTGGCCATTTTGCTTTCTTAAGGAGTCTATTGACACCTAGACATCCTAAGATTTCCAATGATACCTTCATATTTGCATTTGGAGCTCAGGAAGGTAGTTAAATGTGCCCTGCAAGATGGCACTACGTTTTTCCCTATTGGCGTTGTGCTTTTCCCTATCGGTTAATTTTTTGAGTTTATTTAGTCAAATTTTGTTTTTCATGATGTAAATCCTCTTGTTTTGACTTGAAATTATTTATATGAATATAAATAGGCTTTTTAATGTCATTTTTATGTAATTATGAAGGTCATTTATGATGGGTAGGTGAGTCAAAGGCTAAAAGGAGAGTTTGTTTTAACCTCCCTTGTTGTGTAACCAGCTCCAAAAATAGAAGAAAAGAGATATGAACGCCTTAGAAATAAGCCACTTCGAGGGTGCAACCTCCAATACATTACATAAATGAACAATTCTTGGATGATACAATTCACAAAACCTCCTTTCTATATATAGGAGTCCATGGGGCCATAATGTAATCCTAGTGGGCCACAATGTAATCCTAGCCGACCTAACAATAATAATTTAAGGGCACAATAATAACAATATGGGGGTTACAGGGGTACAATAATAACAATAAGGGGGGCTACACTAACATAATAAGGGGCTACACTATTAATATAGGGACTTAACATCCCTGGTCTTGGGTTTTGTTTGGAGAAATTTGTGTAAGTTGTTCCTATCTTGAGGGATTCGACTCTTGAGAGAGGGGAAGATAGTTTTGGTCTATTTTTATCTATTTTTCATTCATAATAAAGGTTGGATATCCGTGAGTAAAAGGCTTGGAGTCTTGTGTATAGTTGACATTTTCATAAATACAAGTTCAGTTGCAACATATATATAGGGATTCATGTGGTATGATTTTATGCAATATTTTTTCTACTCTAATTCACTTTTATAAATACTTGATTCATATTCTTTCCATATCTATTATTTTTAATGACTTTCCTATAAGATGTTTAAAAAAAACCTTTTTTCTCATGCTCTGTTTTCGTAGGAAATTCATGTTTCTATTATTAATATTCTGATAAATGAATTCAGGTTAGTCATGCTCATTTTGATCCTCTGCTCTTTCACCCTACATTAAAATTTACAATCCTTTAATTTCATTGAACATGTCTACCATGCCCCTCTGTAGCCCCACAATTGTCATCTTTTGGATCTGACCTAGTTTCCTTGACCTCTCCTCCTGATTCAACAAAACCCCTAAATTTTTAAAACCCTAGAGCTGAACATACCTAGCCTAAAATCCATTCTTCCTCTAGTCAAACATTGGTTGTCATAATAGAGAGAGCCCTCTCTCTTTTGGTAGGGATAACTACCAAAATAAAAGGTTGGTTTGAGGTTACCTCTGTCGATTTCCATTCTTAGCCTTGGGAAATTGTGGAGGATAATATTTCTGGCACCGTTGTCAAGGACACGAAAGATCATATCTTCCCTGGGTGAGAACAAAAAAGATCAAATTTGATTGTTTATGGTGGATATTGTTCAGATACATATTAAGGTAGAAACATTCACCTGGTGACTCCAATCAACTTCAACTTGATCCAAAGACTCAACTAGAAATAGGATCCAAAAATCAGGGTTTTGGTAATTTCACTAGCCTAAGAATCAATAGTAGAAGAATTACGATTCTATTGTCTCAAGATCAATTGAACTGCTAGAAGGTATGCTGCTATGAATCGAGCTCATATTCCTGGTTTTCTGAATTGAATACCTCACATATATTTGCAAACAGATCTGCCTAGGTTCAAAAATGAAAAATATGACAACGCTACTATACATTTGATTAAATTTAATATACTTATACATAGGCTAGGTTTGCAGTTTCCCGAGGATTGTTTCATGAAGATGTTCATGGAAACCTTAGAGGATGATGTTAGGTCATGGTATGAGGGATTTCCTGTTGCCAGTCTATATTCACTTACATATTTTCATGTAGCATTTTGTGACAATTATAAGAAGCATTATCCTTCCTTATTGTTGATAGAGAATTTTTGTGGAAATTTTGAGCAAATTTTTTAGTTCATAGGGATTGATATTGATGATGACGATTTAATGATTAATGAGATTGCAAAGGAGTTATGTGAGTTTTATCTGCATCAAGATGAAAGGTTGGAAATCAGTTATGAAATTTCCCATCCAGTAGATGTTTATCCTTTGACTGTAAATGAAATTGAGTAGGATTTCAATAATGATAATCATATTCCATTTTATGAGTTCAATAATATTGAACAATGACTTTTCTCTCTTGATATTGATGAAATGTTAGCAAAAGAGACTGAAAAATATTAGAGAGGTTACCAGAATGCGCTTAGATCAATGAAGAGGAAACATAATTCGAGAAACAAAAACATGCCTATCACTTCGAGTCCGAAGAGGCCAACTTCTCCAAAGGATACTCAACCCTAAGAACTGACCCCTATAATTCAGTAGTTGCCAAATCACCACCAAAGGTATGAAGAGGGCCATTGACTTTTTTTCAGATTGTTATTTATCAGGGTGTTTATTTCAAGCTCAGGTTTAGGAAGACTAATATGAGGCTTATGATGAAATGCATGAACAAGGATCTCTAGACATTATGGTAGAGAACAAACATAAAAAATTACAAGAAGATTATGGAGAGGAGAATTGCAATGAAGAAAAAGTTGTTTTAGAGCCCCTTGCACATGATGATTTTCCTCCAGAGATATAATTAGAGTTGCTCAAACTTGAGGAATTTATAGACAACACTCAATTATCAAAAATCCATACTTCCCTATGCCTTCCTATGGATCAAAAACTAAGTTTTCTTTCAAATCAAAATTAAGGGTGTGTTTGTGTTTCTGTTGGATCTCAAGATAAGTTAACATTTCAAATTATTGAGGACTCTTTTACTGATTTTCTACAGTTAGCATGGAAGATGTATTTTCTTATATTTGTGGATTAGGAGGATATTTTGAGTGGATACTTGGAGTTGCGTAGCTTTTTATTTTTCTGCTTGCTCAAGGAAAGTGTGAGCATGATTATAGTAAGTAGCCATTTGTTATATTTGTTACACTAGAGGGATCATTTCACATGATTGTATATGTATATATATATATATATATTCAGCAGATAGGTGGTTATCATGAGGATTTGAAACCCTCAAATATTGATGTATGCTGGCATAAATAAGTTCAATTAGTATTCAGTTTCAGTTTGTTAAGTCATTTCAGTTTCAAGTCTTGTTTTTCACTTTTGACTCATTTTCCCAATGGATAAGGCTACTTGGTGTACAGTGTTCTTGAGACCTCCTGAGGAGATGCCATCCCCATATGGAGCCAATGTTAGTGTCTGTGAGTCCTGTGAGTCACCAGTGATCAAATTATGCTTTTTCATATCATTGATAGGGTCCTAGGGAATTTTTTTATACTTTTAAGGAGTTTTCAAATAAAAATTTGATCATTGGTTAGTATACCTAGGTCATTACTACTCCTTTCATTCTAATGATCAATAAAAATCATCATGGTCAGATCATTATTCTTTGAAAGAGTGTCTTGGTCATCTTGGACATCATTCTTCTTATCTTTCCATATATAGTCATCATTAGGTCATATTTTCAAAAGTCATGTAAATAGGTCATGTCATCATCAACGTCATCATTTGAAGGAGTAGTAATAGGGGAAAGTGATCAATAAAGGTTTTTATAGTGTTTTTTTATCTCTATCATGATGTAAATATATGTAAAAGTTTTCTAAGCTATAGTACACAAGAAATCTAATCAAATTGTCAAAAGGCATGGTGGGGCCACATCACCACCAAGAAAGAAAATTGATTTCCAGCCTTTAAGAACACCAAAAAAGGTCATTTTTCACATTTTATCTCTCAAAAGATATCATTCCATCAAACAGGAGCTTACTAGTGCTTGGAGATCAGTTTCTTGCCTTGGAAAGGAGGATTCTACTACTACGCTACGCTTTTCACTGCCAGTGTTGTGTTTTTCCCTAGCTTGCCATGCTTTTCCTCAAGAAGGAAAATTTTTGATTTTCAATGGTCTCATCATTAGTTTCAAGTTATAGTGCACTAGTAAAAGTAACTGGGTCCCCCATCTAGCTCTTTTGACTTCATTGCATTCTTAGAAAGCTCAAAATTCTCTCTCCCAGGGTTTGCTGCATTTGCTTGGTTTCATACTCTCTTGGGTAAATTTGTTGATAAAAACCCTCACATTCAAGCTCATTTACCTTCCCCTACCTTTCATATACCTTCCTATACATTTTCCCTCACCATATCCCTCAATTTCATCATTTTCCTTCAAACCCTAGCCCACACTACCACTTTCCTAGGCTAGGGATGTGTTTTGCCCTTTTGAACCCCTTACCCTCACTCATTTCCTCAAATTAAACCTCACTACACTCCATAACATCGATCCCTAGCCCCATAAAATTTACCAAGAATTTATACTCCCTTAAACCCCTTCATCCCCTTCCATTCCTAAAACTACCTAAAATCCCATATTTTTCCTACACTAAAACCCTAATTTCCCCTCCTAGTGATCTAGGGTTTACTATGGATTTAGGGAATAAAGAGAAGAGGAGGAATAAGGGAGGTTAGATCATTAGGTATGATCCCACCAAATTCCATGAGATCATATCTTCACCTTTCCAAGATGTGGGTTTCCTAGGGTTTACATTGCACATATGGACAATTTTACTTTTAATTTATGAAGTAAGGAAGATTAATTTGGAAAAATTGAAAGAGATTTTTTTCCATAATAGAAAAAGGAACAAAAAAAACCTTTAGTTTAGGATTTGAGAGAAATTCCCAAATTACAGTTGCTAAAGGAGGTTTTCTGCACTTTTGGACAACTTGACTTCAAGTTAGTTTTTCAAGGGTTTGGAGAAGGTGTTTGCAATGCTTGATGAATCTATTGTGTAGAAGACATCCTACGATTTCCAACCATACAAATTGCAGCCCAAAAATCCTCTGGTAAGGCCTCCAAATCACTCTCCAAAATTTTTCAGCACTTTTCTCAAAATTTTAATGTTTTGCCAATTTTTAGCGACCAACTTCAAACTTGGATTATGAACAAATGGGAAAGTATTTTTAAAATCTAGAGGAGGTTGTTGTGCATAAAATTCCAAAGAACACAAAATTCTCTCCATTTTTTAAATTTTTTTATAGTTATAGAGACATATCCCCATCTTTGAGCCCTATGTTTGCAGAAAACCGAGAGTTTTTGGCAATTTCATGGTGCCAAAAGCGCAACGCCTTGGCATTGTGCTTTTACCTCAGAGGTCCAAATGACCTAAAAAATACACCAATGGATATATATTGACCTTCATATCACATATATCAAAGTATTTTTCCATTTCAGAAAATAGGTTGGGAGAAAATTACAAAACATACGCCAAAAAGTCACTTTTTGCCACCTTTTTGACCCAGGGACTGCACTTTTGGAGCGACCTTGGGAGAATGCATTTTTCTTAGCCCTGGAGAGGCCATTTTTCTTGCTTAATGACTCTATTGACAAATATACATACTAATATTTCCAATGGTACCTTCATATCTCGTTTTGGAGCTTCCGAATGCAGTCAAAATTTCCCTACAAGATGGCGCTACAGTTTTCCCTGTTGGTGCTGCGCTTTTCCCCGCTGGTCAATTTTTTGATTTTCTTTAGTCAAATATGGTTTTTCATGATGTAAATCCTCTTTTTTTTTTATTTTACTTGATGTATATGAATGTAAATATGCTTGTTAATGTAATTTTGATGTAATTATGAAGGTCATTTATGATGGGTAGGCCAGTCAAAGGCTAAAAGGAAAGTTTGTTTTAACCTCCCTAGTCTTGGGTTTTGGTTGGAGAAATTTGTGTAAGTTGTTATTATCTTGAGGGATTTGACCCCTGAGAGAGGGGAAGATGGTTTTGGTCTATTTGTATCTAGTTTTTTTCATAATCAAGGTTGGACATCAGTGAGTAGAAGGCTTGGAGTCTTGTGTACAATTGACATTGTTAGAAATAGAAGTTCAGTTGGAGCATATATGTAGGGATTCATGTGGTATGATTTTATGGCATAGTTTTCCACTGTAATTCAATTTTATGAATGATTGATTCATCTTACTTCCATAACTATGATTTTCAGTGACTTTCCTATAAGATGTTAAACATAAATATTTATGCTCATGCTCTATTTTTGTAAGAAATTCATGTTTGTGTTAGTAATATTCTGATAAATAAATTCATGTTAGTCATGCTCATTTTGATCCTTTACTCTTTCACCCTACACTACAATTTAAAATCCTTCAATTTCCATTGAAAATGCCTGCCATGCCCCTTTGTATCCTTGTAACTATCATCATTTGGATCTAACCTAGTTTCCTTGACCTCTCCTCCTGATCCAGTAAAAAGCCTAAATTTTTAAAACCCTAGAGGTGAATATGCCTAGCTTAAAATCCATTCTTCCTCAAGTCAAATGTTGGTTGTGATCATATAGATAACCCTCTCTAGTTTGGTAGGGTTAGCTGCCAAACTAAAAGGTTGGTTTGAGGTTACCTCCATCGATTTCCATTCTCAGCCTTGGGACATTGTGGAGGATAAAAAACCCAAACATTACCATTGAAATATCTCCTTAGCAAGCCAACCTTTCACCAGGGAACACTCAAAAGGAACTGGTTGCTACTTTAGCCACTCTAAGCACCACTGTGAAAGAAAAAATAAAGAGGCAAACCCCCATGTATTTCAATACTAGGAAAAGCACTGGGGTGAGACAATGGAGTCCTCAAACTCCAACCAAGATCCCCATCACAAATGAGGAGTCACATAATAAGAAAGAATAAATAGGGCTAGAAGAGGGCAATATTCAAGAGGTCCCAAAATAGTGTTAAAGACACCTATGACCTACACACAAAGGCACTCCTCAAGGTTAGAATCCATAAAACAAGCACAACTACCCACAAATATCCAAGAAGAAGAAAAGGAGGTGCAACATGAAAAACAGGGCATGCAACAGGAAAAATAGAGCATGCAACAGGAAATCTAGACAGTGCTACAAGAAACTCAGAATTTGCTACAGGAAGAGAAGAATGACCATAGGGAAGAGGAAAAAGCACCATTGAATTGGCAGAGTGCCCAAGTTGATGAAAAATAGGCAGAATTTGAGGGGCATAATTCCCAAGTTGAGAAACAGGAAACAAAAGAGGAGGAACCAAATGAAGAAGCACCTTCTCCAAAAATTGTCCTAACCCACAACCAATCTAAACTCTTGTTATACATTCATTGAAGGAGGAGGTAGATACCTATGAAGCTCTCCATTTACCTATTCTATGACTTAGGAAAATAGAGAGGGCACACCCACAAATGGATATAGATTTCCAAGGCTAGGAATGGTGAATATGTGGGAAGCATGAAAGAAAAACTCAGAGAGATGGGTAGAAATTTGAGTGATGTGAGGCTAAGATAGGTAGTGTTCAAATAACAACTACAAGAGGAACAAGCAAAGAATATGAGATTGAATGGAAAACTCCAGAAGAAAGACAAACACATTGCTACTATGGCAGACCTATGTATGGAGGAAATATTACAAAATCATCCTTCAAAATATTATGCCATTTACCTAAAAGAGAAGTGGATACAATTCCAAATTAAAACTTTAGCACAACATGGGTCATTTCCTTTCCAAAAATATAGGAAATTTATTGATTTCTGTAGTTGGTCCAGTATATAAGATAGGGCCAAATTTGCAGAGTTCTACATGCATAATGTTGTCCTAACTGATATGAACATTTGGGACCCAAAATCTAGGTTGGGGGATATGTAACTGATGGCCCTAGCTTCCTGGATGGACAATTAAGAATTCATTTCAGATGTGGTCAAGAATATGATGAAGAGAGAAAGAAAATAACCTCTCCAAATTAGGGTAGAACTAATCATTCGTAGAGGGGTCATAAAAAACAACCAAATGATAGCCATTGATGCCAGCCTTGCAAATAGATATAGCAACACCAAAGCACATGAAACTACACATAATGATGAAAACTATAGACTATTTGGAGAGGAGTGTGTGATGGCATGTCAGAGAAGATGGAATGGCCTCCCACTTAGCCTAAGAAACTTGGAGTATCATATTCTAGACAAATTAAGATCCACCCTAGAAAGAGCACCCTTTTACAAAAGAGTCATGCAAACAATGAAGATCAAGTGGCTTGGATTAAAAATTAGTCCACCTTTACTCTTGGGACAGAGAGAAAGAAAATATCAAACTGACGAAGACAAGGAATGTGAAGAAGAAAAAAATAATGCAGGGTTTTACCCACTTGAAGGGACTCCTTCCATGATACCTTGGGATGTCAGAGAAGCAACAAGGGATCTGAAAGAAATGAAGAAAGAGGACTTAGTTTCTCAGAGGATAAGAAACCGTTTGGTAGGGGGGTGATGATGAGCAACATAATTAGGTATATTCTAAGGAGTTAAATGTCACCTTTTTAGCTTAATTACTATCTCTCACACACATTTTATCTCATTTTGTCATATTCTTCTTACTATAATGGTGTATTAATGGTTGTCATGATTTGAGGCCTAATATGGTTTAAATTTATGAAAATTAAGGGAATAATGCCACTTTTTAGAAATATTTCATAATCAGGGCTCCGAGTAGAAATTAAGGAGTAATTGTAGGGAGGTTTACCACCTTCTTAACTCCTAAAGGAAGCCAATTTATCTTCGATATTCTCCTCAAATAAATTGAAATCAGAGGTAGGCAAGCAAGTGAATGATCAGAGGGATCCAAGCTCTACTTATCTCAATTTCCAAGGGAACAAAGACCTACTTTTTAGGGAGTTATTGGTAGCTACCCTCTAGCATAAACAGGCCAGAGTAATAGCTCACTAGGATTCGAGTTTTAGATGGAACTAAAGCACTCTTGGCTTTTGTACTTGACATTTCTAACTTTCATTGTCCATGTAAAAGACTGGTTATGAAATAAGATGAGAATTTGGTTTCTTTTCCACTGAGTTGATTTTAGTGAGCTGAGCTTATGGGTTATGGCCCAATCCATTAGCCTTAGCCTCTCTTGTGTACATGTGCCTTTATTTTATGTTTCAGTAGTTGATTTATTTCATTACATGTTTGGTAGCATATAAAACATTAAAACTATGTGCTAAGCCTCCCTCTCTCATCTCTTCCATTGTAGCTTGAGGAGGATGGTCTTCCACAACAAACCAAATATATTTTCATCTTATGATTTCTTGGAAAAGTTAGATAGTTTTTACTTTGCTTAACATGAACACGTTGTACATTTAGAGGTAGATTTCTGTTTCAATTGTATACGTAGATTTATATAAATTCAACTCATTGTTTCCACCATTTTTATGATAATTTTTTCAATCATGAATGCATGAACATATGTCTTGATTGTAGGTTTGGATAGAGCATCAGAGAAGTACCCCTTCAGCACCATCATCTTGAGTCTTCAACCTTCATCAAATACCTCCCATCCAAGTCACCTACAACATGTTTGAGGCACCATTACATCATTGAGAGCAACCTTGTCGGTGCAAAACAGGATTTTTGAAGAGTTATGAGATTGGCCAAGGGGTTCAATATCCTTAATATACCTATATCCACCTTTCCCTCACCTCTCATAACCTTCTTCTCACCATTTATAGCCTCCAACTCCTCTTACCATGTTTACTATATCTTTTCAGGACATCCTATAGCACTATAGGAAATCCTGTAGCAACTTCCTGTAGTAGTGCCAAACAACCTCTCCTTAAGACCAAAATAATTCCTCCACCTTGTTGGGGTTCCTATGTTTTGGAAGGTTTGGCTTTACCAAAAGATAAGACAACATCAAAACCACTTTGGGACCTCAGATCTAGCCCTCCTAGGTCCAGAGAGGGATCTCTCTATAAAGGCAAAGATTAGATGTATCTTTGAAGCTCGGTTTTAAGATATTAGGCTAGTTGTCTGGCACAAGGGTTGTTGTTTGTTTTTTTGTTTGTTTTGGTTGTTGGGAAACATGAAAGAAGGGTTCAATATAAGAAAAGGGGTCAGCAAAGAGGATTTTAGGCAAATGAAAGATACTTCAGAGAACACTGGAGACCATTGGGCAATGGAGTCATAAAAGGGTTTACTTGCTATTCAGTATCCAAGGCTTTCAATAGGGCTAGTCATCTAAAATAGAGGATCTTTAAATATGATAGTGTGGTATGAAATGGTGAGGAAAGAAGGTGAATGATAAGAAACCTCCAAGCTAACCACTTAGAAAGCAGATCTAGAGATAGGGCATGCCTTAAACACCTATGATCCAACCCCTAAAAGGCTAACTCTTCAGACAACAAGAAACACTTAAGATTTAAACGAAAAGGTGAAGCCTGAGATTAGAGAAAGGCTTTGAACTTTCAATGCTTCAACATTCAACTTATGGGAACTTAGAAAGGTTCAATTGATTGAAAAAGACCCTAGCGAGATAGAATCAACATTCTAAACTCCCAGTATCCCAAATCTTTCAATTAAAACCACATAAGAACATCTAAGAATAGATTCATAAATTCATACATCAGTTAGCAGTGAATAACAGCTACTACAATGGTTAAATTACCTTGAATCAGTACTCAGATAGCACAATTAGTAGAAAAAATCAAAGGTAAGAAGAGCAGGAGCATTAGGGTACCATGCAAGGGTATATCCTAAGCTAGATTTCCGATTCTTACCAGAGAAATGAAATGTAATGAATTATAGAAGGAAAACAGAGACACAGGTAGAACACATCACCGCTGCTTTAAATCAGGATCCAAAAAAATGTGCTTGTCATATTAAAGAGAAACACCAGTCATATAAAACATTGTCCAATAGCTTGATATTCAGTCTGAAATCATATCCTTAGCCTATCTTACAACTTTACATGTAGAACTATATCTCAAGAGAAACAACTTACAATTCACAGATATCTGATCAACAACCTTTACAATATTTTTCCTCATAAGTTTTATAGCTAAAGAGAGCCAGAGGAGGTAGATGGAACTTTAAATGAAACATTAAAATAGAGGAAGAAGATGAGGGCTCGAGGTCCATTCTGTCTTAATATCTATGCATTGATCTCCAGTACTCTTTGGATGAAAGAGTGGTCTTCGATAGGCTGATATTAACTTCAAGTATGTTCTTTGATGTAATTTGCGACTATAGTACTCTGTAGTAATTTGGTGATAAGAAAAAGGTAGATAAATGACTTCAGGTCTGCCATACTACATAAAAAATGCTCTGGAAAAATTTTAGGACTTTCTGTCAGGGTGTAGATCTTCTCGGGAGCTTGATGCAGAATAAAAATAGTATGGGAACTTGTCCTTTCACAGGAAAGAACCTTCTGCTAATGTGAGACACTGATAAGATTTTTTTCTGTGCTTTAGGCCTCATTAGGCCTTCTTTGTTAATCACAAGATATTCAATTTGGTACAATCTCCCTTTAATCATTGAATTAGAGCTTAAAATCTTCAATAACATGCTTTAAACCTCTTAATTCTTCACTGATACTCTTTGCCGCTTCATTGACTGTCTCTGTTTAAGAATTTGTAGGGATTATGGCGCTAGAGTCTTAAATGGAGTTGATACCCCTGATTTGGATAAAATATGCGTTTAAAACCCTCTCAGGAGTCTTCCTGCAATCTCTGGCTCTGATAAAACTTCATCAGTGCTACTGTGTCACTAATAGTGATTGTGTAGAAAAGAACGACTTTCACCATCTATAACCCTACACAAATACACAAAAAATGTTAAAAAATCCATGCAGGAGGGAGGATGGATGCTGTGTAGGACTACGAGAATGGCAGCGCATCAGAGATGAATGTGGTGGATGCAGTGGAAAACGACTGAAAAATGATGTGAAATGGTGAAAAACTGATCTGATGGTGGTCTGATGAAGAAATGGTTGTAGACCGTCCAATCAGATCAGGTAGTAGTGATCGATGGCGGTGATTAACTGATGGAGTGACATTGGAAGGTCAGATGAAGAAAATTAACTTTAATGTTATAACACCAAATTTTTAATGTAGGGCGGAGAAAATGGTTTTCAATGTAAAACATAAAGTTTTGACCTTTGGTGAAAGACAAAGGAAATGCATGAAAAACGAATGAAATGAGGCTTTAGATGGTGGGTCTGGCATGGGCGAAGGGCAATGGAATATGGACCGTTAGATCTCAGGAGGAGATGAACGGCTGAGATGTCTTGACGAAGTTCTATGGTAGCCCGATGGAAAAATGTGAATGAAATGCGCGATGTAACGAGGGCCGTATATCTATATAGATCAACGGTCGAGATTTCATGGAAGCACTTTTAGAGGTGGAAGAGGGAAAGTGGTTTTCCAAGGGAAAACAAATTTTTTCACGTTTTAATGGAGTGGTTTTAAATTTTTCCCAAAATCACGTGATACAGCTCACCGCTTGACACGTGGCAAAATAAAACCACCCTTATCGCATGATTTAAAACTGTTAAAACTAGGAAGAAGAAAAAACGCGATATGTATGCTAGCCGTCGGATCTGGGACTGTGAGATCTAACGGTGATGGATGGAGTGTGATACGGACAGTTGCGCAGTCAGTAATGTGGGGACGAGTCAAAGGCAGTTTAAACATGGGCCATCTGATCAACGGAATGAATGGCTGAGATCAAAAGCGGGAAAGCGAAGGCAGAGGGGCAAGTTAATGGGTGGGAGTATTCTTGGCCATTGGATCCCAGCGGATCAATGGTGCAGATTTAAAGATGAGGCGGAGGCAGAAGGGCCAAATGAATGAGCGAGAGAAAGGTGGACCATCGGATCAAGTAGGATGGACGGTTGCGATCCAATCGCAATCAGAGAAGGCAGGGACCAAAAACTCCGATGGAATGATGTTGTGATTACATATGGACCGTCGGATCGGTGGGAGATCGACGGTTGTGATTGGATCGAGGATGGCTAATCGGGGACATAGGGGTGGAGTGAGATCAAATCATGGCCATTGGTTCTTGTGGATTCAATGGCTAGGATCCAATCGGGGATCGACTGATCAGGGAGATGGAAAGTGGCACATTTTAAAATTTGTGATTGGCGATTGGGGCGGCACTGTGATGGTCGTTGGATTTTTTTTAAGATCAATGGTGGAGATCGCCATCGGAGGGTATCAAAGGAATGTTATGGGGCATGCGATGAGTTTTTCACAGATCGTCAGATTTGTATAACTCAACAGCTGGTAATGCACCTGCGGCCGACAGACCAAATCACTTTCACATCGAAACTTTTCAGTTTACAAAGGGAAAAGCACTCTGACCCACCTTCCGATGCGATAAGCACTCAAGGGCTTAGCGCCTAGTCTTAGCACTGGGTTTCACGGAGGGGAAGTGGTTAGGGGCTGGGCCGAAAAGGGCTTAGCCTGTTATATGGAAAAAAGTGGGTTTTAGGCCTAAAAACAGAGTTTTTTAAGGCTGAGAAGAGGTTCCGGTAAGGGAAAAGAGGAGATTTAAAATCAAATGGAGGGATTTCACATGGTTTGCAAAGGGGAATTAGATGGTTTAGAAGACTTAGGAAGGGATTTTGGGGGTCAAAGGGGAAATTTGAGAAGGGGAACAAAGAAGTTAAAATGGGGAATTTGCAAGGATACCAAGGAGCAGATGTAGGATTTTTTGAGCATAATTGTTTCACAGACAGTGAGGATTTCTCGATGGAAACAGTAGTGAAGATATTTTTCAAAAGCAAAGGTCACACAGAGGCTTCAAGAATGAGATATTTTCATAGGAAATGTGTCTCTTGAAGGCTCAGAAAAATATTTAGCCACCTGTTTGCTTGACAAAAAAATTATAGGTGGCTAACAGTGGCTCCACATGGGGATGGCATCTTCCTGAAGATGTCAAGAACTTCAGAAATATTCTTTGGGCAGTAGGCCAAATGTCTGATCTTTGAAACATCCTTTCTTCTTTGATTCAACTATTACAAACATGATGGATATTAATCAGCAGAAAACATTCCCCAAACAATCTACCTACCCATCCTACAGTCCTAACATTTTTTCTTCAAGGTGCATTTGAATTTGCAGACCTTCTTCATCATTTTTATTAGAAGCAGAAAAAAAACTAATCTAATTCTACCCTTATTCCTCCATGAGACCAGAGTAAATAGTTGGTCTCATAGTTTCTCTACCTACACTAATATTTGCTAGGATTAAATTGTCTAGCATATTTCTTTCTCTACATTCTACAACAAAAATTTAAAAATAGTCAAACCAGAATTAGACAGTCTGGTTTGCTGTGGATCCATGGCATAAAGACAGCTGCACAAGAACTGAAATTGCAGAATCTTGAAAACAAAATTTGAAGGCTTGAAATTTTGAAACTCTAAAGCATCCTTCTTTCCTTTGTGACTCAAGTTTTGAGCTTGTTAGAGTCACTTTCTCTTCTTCATTTCAGCTCTGGTTTTGGGCTTGTTAGAGCTGATTCTTCTTTCTTCTTTGTTGGTTCATATTTTGAGCATATTAGAACCAGCTTCTTTACTTCCTTTGGCTCAGGTTTTGATCATGTTAGAGCCAATATTTTTCACTCTAGAGGTTCAAGTTTTGAGCATGTCTGAACCTCTCTTTCTCTCTTTTTGGAACATTTTCTCTTTTTATTTGAAAAAAAAACATAGCAATGGTATTTACAATGGAAATGAAAACTGTAAACTGGAAATTAGCAGTAGTAATGCTTGAGCATCCTACCATTGACAGGACACCCAAACAGATCTGTACCATCTAGCTCTTGCAGAGAAAAGGCATTTGGACCAATGGTGGATTGGATTATGTAAGGACCCTACAACAAACTGTCAAATTTGCCATGCTTTCCTTTGTCTTCTCTCCTAGAGTCCCACTTTAGAACCTTATCTCCAATTTTGAAGTCACAAGCTTTTGTTCTCTTATCAAACAACTTTTTTATATTTTCTTGTACTTTTAGAGCTCTGTTATAGACTTCTTCTCTTGTCTGTTGGAGATGTATTGTTTGATTTATCCTCCTCACCATGCTATCTTCTTCTGACTGAATCTCTTGGACTAGTTTAATCACTGGTACCCCTAGGCTGGTAGGAAACACTGCCTCTATTCCATAAAAAAGCTGATATGGTGACATTCCAATGGATTTCTTTGTTGTTAGCCTGACAGCCCACAAAGCATGCACTAACTTGTTATGCCATGATTTCTTATTCTCTTCAAGAAGCTTTTTGATAATGGTCACCAAGCTCTTGTTTGATTATTCAGCTAACCCATTACCTTGTGGGTAATAACCAGTTGAATGACCGAGTACTATATGATACCTGTGACAAAAATCAATCATTTTCTTGGATCCAAAAGCAGCAGCATTATCAGTGATTATCTTTCTAGGGCAGCCAAATCTAGAGAGGATGTGGTCTTCTAGGAACTTAATGATGATAGAATCTATGGCATTCCTAGAAGGGATGGCCTCTATCCATTTTGTGAAATAGTCTCTGGCTGTAAGAATCCACTTGTGTTGAGCAGAATATGCAAGATGTATTTCCCCTATGAAATCTAGGCCCCATTGTTGAAAGGGAGCCTCAACAATAATAGGTTGCAATGGTAAATGGAGGAGCTTTCTTTTGCCCTAAAAAATCTGGCACTTATGGCAGGCAATTGTCATTTTATGGATGTCATTGAAAAGTGTAGGCGAGTAATTACTAGCTCTGAATATTTTGTTAGAAGTGGCTTTCCAGTTTAAATGGCCTCCACACTCTCCTGCATGGAACTCATATTTAATCCTCTCAGCTTGAGTTTCAGGCAGACATTTAAGCAGCAAACCATTTGCATTTTTCTAGTATAAACATTCATTCAGTATGCAATAGTTCCTAGCCCTTAACTTTAGGAATCTAGCCTTAGTATTTGATAAATCAGGAGGGGCATTCAGGTTTGTGAGCACATACAGGATGTCAGAATACCAAGGAGAGTTTTGAAATTGTTCTTCAACAGTAGGATCATTTAATCCTTCATGTTCATCCAAGGCATCCACCATGTTTATGTCAAGGGCTTGCAAGTTAGATTTAGCCATTAGTTGAGCTAAGCCCTAACCTTTGATCAGTTGTGTGGGTTTTATTTCCAGGTCATACTCTAATATTACAGAAATCCATTTGCCCCTCTTTTGATCAGGATCTTGGGAAAAAATGTCTTTTACCACTATGTTTGGTATGTAGGAAATGATGTGAGAATGAATTATGTACACCCTAAAGTCTTTCAAGGCCTTTACCAAGGCATAGGCCTATTTTTCCATTATGTCATATTTTAAGGGTGCATCCCTCAGAGCTTTGCTGAAGAAAGAAATAGGTTGTTCCATTCCATCTGGATTTTTCTACAGCAGAACTGTAGCCACTATATGCTTGGAGGCAAAGGAGAATATCAGGAAATATTTTGAAAAATTGGGGCTGATTAAGACTGGTTCCCAGGTAAGTGCAAGATTAACTAACTCAAAAGATTTTATGGCCTCTAAAGTCCACTTAACGCCTACACCTGTCTTCAGCATGTTTTTCATATCCTTGAGGTGCTCAGCTAAGTTGGGAATAAACCTCCTTAAGAAGTTAATTTTCCCAATAAAGGATTGTAACTCTTTTATGTTTCTCGGGTGGGTAATCTGCAGTATTCCCTCAACTCTTTTCGGATCTATCTTAATTCCCTTCTCTGATATAATATGGCCAAGGAGCTTACCTTCTTGAAGCTCGAATACAGTCTTCTTGGGATTTAAAGACAAACTGAACCTTCTACATTTTTCAAAAACTCTTCTCAGATGTTTTAGGTGCTCCTCATTAGTCTTGGAATAGACTGTTATGTCATCCAGATAGATGACAATGAAGTGCCCTATTTCCTCCGAAAAGGCTATGTCCATTGCTCACTGGAAGGTCGCACTAGTGTTCATTAGTCCAAAAGTAATTTTTACGTACATAAAAGTGCCCCATGGAGTGGTGAAAGCTGTCTTGAGTTGGTTTTCTAGGAGTAATAAAACTTGGTTATAGCCTGAAAAACCATCTAACAGGGAGATCCTTTTTGAGTCAACTACCCTCTATAGGATGTGTTCCATCTTTGGTAAGGGGTGATTGTCTTTAAGTGAAGCTCTGTTAAGGTTTCTGAAATCAATGCACAGTCTGATCTCACCTGTCTTTTTCCTCACAACTACAAGGTTGGAAACCCATTCAGAGAACCTCACAGGCACTATAATTCCTGCCTCGTACATCTTCTTGATTTCCTTTTCAACTAGAGGCAGTTGTTTTGGGTTAATTCTATGAAGTTTTTGTCTAAAGGGTTTTTGGTTTTCTTTCAAGGGGATCCCGTGCTAGATAATCTTCGTATCATAGGCTTCCAGGTCTTCGTAGCTCCAGGAAAACACATCAATGAACTCTTTAAATAAGTCAATATATTTCTTTTTCATGTCTGCTGGCAAGGACTTAGCCAATTTAAGAATTTTAGGCTTATCCTCGGTGCCTATGTTGCACTCCTCAACATCAGAGTCTGAGTGTTCTATAGTGGGTTTCTTCGCTATGTTGTTAAAATAAAAAAGGTCCTCTAAAGGTGCCAGTCCTCTGGGTATGTTCTTATCTTTTGACTGCAACACCTCTATTTCCTCTTTTTCTGCGTTCTTATACTCTTTGGTTTGAGTTCCAAGTTCTTTAGTTAACATGTTTATTTCTACGTTATGGGGGGATTTTTCTTCATCGGGGAGCTCTTCACTCATGCAGCTTTCATTGGATTTAGAATCTAAATCAGAGAATTCAAACTCGTTCCTGCCAATTAGGAAATCCTCTATCTGCTTGTCTCCCTCAAAGACCTACCAATATTTTTTGTTATCGGGCACCGCAGGCCTATATTTAGTCTGAATGATGATTTTTTTGTCACTATGAGCTTTATGATATGAACTAGCTATGCAGGCTAATCCATTTGCGATGATGTTCTAAATCCTAGGAACAAACACTAGCTCGTACTCTACAAAGGTTTTCAGTAAATCCATAGTGTCATTTCTATATGCTCTCAATCTAGGGTGCTTCACCGTTTATTCTCCATTCATTTGTTTTATGATCAACTCAGAGTCTCCGTGTACAGCTATCCTTCGAGCTCCTAGTTTTTTCAACAGATCCAATCCTAGGATAAGGGCCTCATACTCTGCGATATTGTTTGTACATTTAAAGTCCAGTCTGAAGGAATGAATCTCAACATAGTCACTCTTAGTGTTATGTAACCACACTCTGGCTCCTGCGTTCTTTCTAGTGCAAGACCCATCGAAATTCATTCTCCATAAGGGATCGTTTTTAGTTTTATCACCATTTTCCTCCCTAATGTTGGTTTCACTATTATGCTGTAATGTGGGGTCTGCATCGTGGTGTCAAGTGTTTTGTTCTTCATGATGTGTATGGAGTTCAGAGAGATGACTAGTCAGCTATTTTTAGTCTTGTTCTTGTTCACTCTGAGTTTCTAATTCAGTGCACTGCCCAAAGGTTTCTTCTTCGTTTTCTTCTATGTCTAGAGTGGCCATTATGTTAAAGTCTGTGGGCTCAAATCTATTATTCGCATCTCTGTCTTCTAACTCTGGCTTGCCTATGGATTCATCGTTGCAAAGGATAAAGGAGTCTAGATCCGTGTGTACAGATTACATAGGTGAATTTTTAGGTTTTTCAAGGCTGCTCACCATAAACTTCGTTTGTGCCTCTCTATGCAATCTCCTAAGCTGGATAAAGATAGGGATTGTGGCATATGACCCATCCATCTACATTATGTCTTGTAGCTTGGCTCCCCATGACCTTGACAGTATCATGCCATACTTAGGTGGCACATCTGCCACCACAACATCCATAACCATGCATTTTGCTGGAATCTGGGTCAGGTTCACACAAAGGTCTTCGATTAGGCCAAGGAACTTTACTCTGCTAGAGTCAAATGAATAAAAATCCTTATAAGGTTGAGTTATATCTAGGCCTAACTTCTCCATAAATACCTTAGGCATTAGGTTATGTGATGCCCCAGACTCATGCACTGTGTTGTGAAGGATCTTGTCATTGATATTGAGGCTGATATAAAAAGGAGTTACTACCCCTTCCTAAAACTTCCCTTCTATCTTTGGACCAAGAAAAAGGGCTGGTTGATCATCACTTAGATTGACAGTGTTATTGTTTTTACCTAGATTTAAAGCTTTCAAATTTTGGCCTTTATATACATCCTGAGTGGCCAGCTCAGAGAGTGGGACAGAAATTTAAATTTTGGCAATCTCACTCTCCAAATTGAATGGAGATTAACTCTTTGTAAGACTCAACTCTATTTTGTTAGCCACTACTTTAGTGGCAGAATCTGTTGAAAATGGCAACAAGAAACAGTGAAGGAGGCCTCCTGAAACATATTTCCTGATCCTAGTTGGAAAGTGATCACCTAAACTAAGTGGGGACCACACATGTGATTTTTTGTCAAAAAATCTATTTTTAGACTATGTCTATTTTTAGACATATGGAGCATGGTCCGGGGATTGCAGTATGTTATTCTTGGAGTATTGGTCATGTTGGTAAAAATAGATGGACCTTTATTTTTTTGGACCTATAGGTCGAAGTCTATTTTTAGACTGCCTATCCTAAAAATAGGGAAGTCAAATATTATTAGCTCTTAATAATATTTGGACTATAAACATTATCTTATTCTCTTGAAGCATTTCAGTTTGATGCCTGGATGTGGCACATGCAGCTGACAGAAGGAAATACGCTTTTCCTAGGGTTTAAGTGAAGCTATTGCATGAAGACTTCAGTTAGAACTCATGTGAGAGAGTTTGGTGGAGTTGATTGAGGAAGTTAGTGGAGTTGTATTGAGTTTAACTAATATAAACATAGTTGAGCTTTTTGTATCCAAGTTAACTAATAGATACAATTAGTGAGAGTGGTGTGAATTAATTATTAATTAATTCACTAATTAAATACTCATAAATCAACTAAATAATACATCAGTTAACTTCAGTGCATGGACAGTTTCAGTGGAGACCAGTGCAGAAATAGGTGAAAGAGCAGGTTAACTATCGGTTGTGACTATACTATTGCTATTTGCAACACACGGATGGGTGGAGTAACCCATGAGGATTGCGCAGTTCAAGATGGGTGGTTTATCTATATAAAGAGGCCATCCCATAGCTTGAAAACACAATTTAGGTTGGCTATCAAGTGGCTAAAGTTTGGAGCATGAGTTTTGCTAGATCTAGCTTGATAGTGTGTAGCAAGGGAGGTAGTGCATGAGAGCTTGCAAAGAGCTTTGTACTATGATTGTTACATGATCTCCATGACATGTATAATATACAGATAGTTGGGGGTTTTCAGCTTTAAGCTTTCCCATGAAATACCGTGTTCATATGTGTGAATTTTTATGGCTTTAATGTGTGCATGCAATTGATTTTATTTCCGCATGTGATGATCAATGGTAGAAGAGATTCTGTATTATGCATGAAGCTAAAATATTGTGTGATCAGGAGAATCTCGGTGAATAACTCATCCATTATTCAAATTTCTACATGGTATCAGAGGGATATTGATCATTGGAGCAATTGCAAAGCATTGAAGTGGTTGAGTTTTAGGATAAACTCAGGAAAATAAAAATGGAGAAACCACGAGTTGTGTTATAGATTTTCTACATGGAATGAGAGCAAGAATTTTTGGGCGCGCGAGTTTGCAGAGAATATCTGAAAATTTTGGTGAAATATTTTCAGAAAAAAATAGCATATTTGGATTCCTTGCGAAAAAACACCCAAATTGAAAAAAACAATCGGTCGAATCGGAGCTCGGATGAGGGAGATATCATCGATTTAAAATCAGCTCTTTTGTTAGAAAATTTTGCGACGGTGGGACAATTGCAATGTGCGCGAACCAAGAATCTACATGCACTGAGGTACAAGATGCATGCAAAGCTTTGAGGAGAAAAGCAAAGGCTAGTGACTTGGTGGTTGAGAGGGAGCCTCTCAACATGCAGCGTGAGAAGCAGTCTCAGAAGGTTGTGGAGCAGCCACAATTGGAGATGCACAATAATCTTTATAGATTTGAAGTAGATGGGATGTCTACGGAGCTTCCTACTGTTGGGAAGCGGAAGGAAGACATGCAACTGAAGCTTGAGAGGGAGAAAGTGTTGCATGCAGGCGAGAAAGACATGCAATTGAAGCTTGAGAGGGAGCGGGTTTTGCATGCAGGAGATAGTTAACCTCGGGGTGTGGAGCAGCCACAAGAGGATCATGGAGTGGAAGAAACCACTCATGCAGAGAAATTTCGTGCTAGATGGGCAGAGGGAGTGCATGCAGCTATACCACCAGGTGAGAGGTGGGGCGACATGCATGATTAATCCCATGAGGAGATTTCTGGGTAGATTCATGAGATGGTGTGGAACTCATAGATTGAACCTGGCTACGAGGTGCCCACAACGCAGCAGTAGCAAGATCAGTTGGAGTGATGCAGGTAGATCAAAGTGACAGTGTCGGATACTGGAGCACGGATCAGAGTTGACAGCAAGTGCAAGAGTGCATGGGTGCAAGAGTTCAACAACGCAGTGGTTCCTGATGACATGTGCAGTTGGCCAAGCAGAAGTCGAAGACTTTGATGATAGATGCTAGATGCATCAAGACTGATTGAGTTGTTTGGATCCTATTAAGTTTCAGAGGAGTTACAGAGCAGATGCATAGAGTTGCATGGTGCATGCATGAGTTTGCATGGCACATGCAAAGGGTGCATGGCGAATGCATGGAGTTGCATGTCGCATGCATGGAGTTGCATGGCGCTTGTGAAGGTTGCAAGGCGAATGCATGGAGTTGCATGTCGCATGCAAAGACAGTCCTTTTTTGTTGAGAGGGAGTGTTGAAAATGGCAACAAGAAACAGTGAAGGAGGCCTCCTGAAACATCTTTCCTGATCCTAGTTGGAAAGTGATCACCTAAACTAGGTGGGGACCACACATGTGATTTTTGTCGAAAAATCTATTTTTAGACTATGTCTATTTTTAGACATATGGAGGATGGTCCAGGGATTGCAGTATGTTATTCTTGGAGTATTGGTCATGTTGGTAAAAATAGATGGACCTCTATTTTTTGGACCTATAGGTCGAAGTCTATTTTTAGACTGCCTATCCTAAAAATAAGGAAGTCAAATATTATTTACCCTTAATAATATTTGGACTCTAAACATTATCTTATTCTCTTATGACATTTCAGTTTGATGCCTGGATGTGGCACATGCGATTGTGAAGGAAATACGCTTTTCCTATGGGTTATTTGAGCTATTGCATGGTTGAATTCAGTTAGAACTCATGTGGCAGAGTTTGGTGGAGTTGATGAGACAGTTGGTGGAGTTGTATTCGGTTTAACTTAGTTGAACTAGTTGTATTTAGTCTAACTGGAAAATACACTAGTGATGAGTGGTGTGAATTAATTATTAATTAATTCACTAATTATTAACTCATTATTCAACTAAAGAACACATCAGTTAACAACAGTGCATGGACAGTTCAGATAAACTTCATTTATTCAGCAAATTTCTACAGAATCAGTGTGCTGATTCTCACTATGTATAGTGTTTTTAGTTTTTTTATTAGGAGCATTAGCTACATTAATAATGCTACTAGTTCGTTGAATTTGTTTATTAGTATTTTGACTGTCTTTTTCTTTGTTATTCCCAAAACTCTTAGCTGCTAATTTGTTGCTTTCAACAGTCACCTTAGGAGTTTTCTCAGGCTTTTTCTTAATGGTAATCTCATAAACTTTTGGTTTGGCAGTGTCTAAGCTCTTCTTGATTCTAAGTTCATACTGTTCTCTGACCTGCATGATGGCATTCTCAAATCCTAGCCTATAATCCTCAGATTCTAACCTTTCCTCATCCCAATGTGAGTGTGAGGTCTAGTTGTCTTCTGTGGAACAGTTGTGGATTGAGTTGTCTATTTCAACCATGTTTATTGTGGTTCCCTCAGACTCTTCTATTATCCCCTCATCTTCATTAAGGAAGTTCTCTTGAAATGGGGGTATGACTTGCTGATCAGAGTCTCTCTATCTGTTAGGAGGGTTTTTTTCTCCTAAAGTTCTGGTTCTGGTTATGATTTTGGTTTCTGTTCTAGTTGCTGACTTGGACAGTCAAATTTTCCACCATTTTTCCTAGTCTCTCCATGGTTTTGGCTAGACTGTCATATTTGGGATCAGATTTGGAAGTTGATGTGTCATCCCTATATGTTACCTTTTTCTCAGACCTCATTCTGGCTCTTTTTTCAATCAGGTTAGTTTCTACGCTCACTGATCCCTTTTGCATATCTTCCAATGTGTTTTAATCTCTCTCCCTAAGATGATAGGCCATGTCAGCATCAAAGCCTTCGGGATACTTCACTAGGGCCATCCCTTGGGGAGGTTTCATGTGTGGAGGGAGAGCATTGTAAACACTGTTAAACCTTGTAGAATAGTCATGGACACTCTCTCCTACATTTCTTTTAATATTTTTGTATTCTGCTAAGATTTGGAGAGGGTTGGTCTTGAATTCCCATTTGTTTATGAAGGATTGATATAAAGAGGGAAGATCATGCATACTATTAGGAGGTATTCCTTTAAACCACTTATTCACATCTCCTCCTAAACTTTGGGCAAAGATTCTCATTTTTATTGTCTCATCATATATCTCTATATAGTCAAAGGAATATTCCATCCTATTCACATGGTGTTGAGCTATGGTAGACTCATTTGCAGTGAAATGTGTGATTTTTGACTGATAATCATTGGGTAAAGGCAATAGAGGTTGTGGTAACACTAAAGGTGCATACCAAGCTGCCATAATGGTGTTTTGAGGAGGTAAAGGATTGGCTTGAGCAGCAGGTATGTGGATGACAGGAATACTAGGACCAGCAACACTCTGTTGAGCTGATTTAGGGTAATAGAGCCCCAAGTTTTGAATGAAATGAATATCCGGAGGTGTAGATGGAGGGGTCTCTCTATCACTAATATTTTGACCACTATGAGATGGTGAACCAAGAATCTCGAGGTTTGACTGATATAAAGCACTGAATGACTTAGTTCTTGGTAAGCTGCTTTGTGAGTCTAAGTAAAAAAGAGTGTGTGATAGAGCCGTAAAGTCTTCTGGTGTAGAATCAGCTCTATGGATGGGTCTAAAAATAGTTGGCTTACTAGGTGTAGAAGATTTCCTGAGGATACCCTCAGGGTTGTCAACTATTTCAGGTGGGTTGGGGTTATGATAAGCTCTAGTATGAATGGTTCTTGAAGCCAGTATTTTTGTCTTCAAACAAAGAAGCTTAATCCTACTTGTTACTTCTAAGATGGTTGATGTTGTTATGAACTCTGGTCTCCCAGTGGAGTCTTATGAAAACCAAGATAATCAGCAGGCCTACTGATCACCAGTGGAGTCTTTTCATCATTAAGGAACTATGGAGTTGCCAGGTGGAAGGTTTCAAGAAGGTATACTATCCACCACAATGATTAACCACCAAACTCAGGCTACTATGGTCTTCTTTGAGTTCTTAGAAGTGTTTAAAGGTGTGTTTTACTCAAAGCTCCCTAGTGGAGTCGCCATTATGTTGGGGTTCCTATGTTTTTGCAGGTTTGGCTCTACCAAAAGATAAGACAACATCAAAACCACTTTGGGACCTCAGGATCTATCCCTCCTGGGTCCAGAGAGGGATCTCTCCATAAAGGAAAATATTAGATGTATCTTTGAAGCTCAGTTTTAAGATATTAGGCTAGTTGTGTGGTATAAGGGTTGTTGTTTGTTTTCTTTTTTGTTTTGGTTGTTGGGAAACATGAAAGAAGGGTTCAATATAAGACAAAGGGTGAGAAAAGAGGATTTTAGGCAAAGGAGAGATACTTCAGAGAACACTCAAGACCATTGAGCAATGGAGTCATAAAAAGTTTTACTTGCTATTCAGTATCCAAGGCTTTCAATTGGGTTAGTCATCTAAAACAGAGGATCTGTAAAGATGATAGTGTGGTATGAAATGGTGAGGAAAGAAGGTGAATGACAAGGAAACCTCTAAGGTGACCACTTAGGAAGCAGATCTAGGGACAGGGAACGCCTTAAACACCTATGATCCGACCCCTAAACGGCTAACTCTTTAGACAACAAGAAACACTTAAGATTTAAACACAAAGGTGAAGTCTAAGATCAGAGAAAGGCTTTGAACTTTCAATGCTTTTAAATTCAACTTAAGGGAACTTAGAAAGGTTCAATTGATTGAAAAAGACCCTAGTGAGATAGAATCAACATTCTAAACTCCCAGTATCCTAATTCTTTCAATTAAAACCAGACAAGAACACCTAAGAACAGATTCATAAATTCATACATCAGTTAGCAGTGAATAACAGCTACTACACTAGTTAAGTTACCTTGAATCAATACTCAGATAGCATAATCAGTAGAAAACATAAAAGGTAAGAAGAGCAGGAGAATTAGGGTACCATGCAAGGGTATATCATAAGCTAGATTTCTGATTCTTACAAGAGAAATGAAATGTAATGAATTACAGAAGGAAAGCAGAGACAAAGGTAGAACACATCACCGCTGCTTTAAGTCAGGATCCAAAGAAATGTGCTTTTCATATTAAAGAGAAACACCAGTCATATACAACATTTTCCAACAGCTTTATATTCATTCTGAAATCATCTCCTCAGCCTATCTTACAACTTTGCACACCGAATTATATCTCAAGAGAAACAGCTTACAATTCACAGATATCCAATCAACAACCTTTACAATATGTTTCCTCATGAGTTTTATAGCTAAAGAGAGCCGGAGGAGGTAGACGGAACTTTAAATGAAACATTAAAATAGAGGAAGAAGAAGAGGTCTTGAGGCCCATTCTATCTTAATATCTATGCATTGGTCTTCAGTACTCTTTGGATGAAAGAGTGGTCTTCGACAGGCTGATATTAAATTCAATTATGTTCTTTGATGTAATTTTCGGCTGTAGTACTATGTATTACTCTGGTGATAAGAAAAAGGTAGATAAATGACTTCAGGTCTACCATACTGCATAACAAATGCTCTCACAACATTTTAGGACTTTATGTTAGGATGTATATCTTCTCCGGAGCTTGATGCAGAATAAAAATAGTATGGGAACTTGTCCTTTCACAGGAAAGAACCTTTTCCTGATGTGAGACACTGATAAGATCGTTTTCTATGCTTTAGGCCTCATTAGGCCTTCTGTGTTAATCACAAGATCTTCAATTTGGTACAGTCGCCCTTTAATCATTGAATTAGAGCTTAAAATCTTCAATAACATGCTTTAAACCTCTTAATTCTTCATTGATACTCTTTGTCGCTTCATTAACTGTCTCTGTCTGTGAATTTGCAAGGATTATGGTGCTAGAGTCTTAAATAGAGTTGATACCCCTGATTTGGAAAAAATATGCATTTAAAATACTCTCAGGAGTCTTCCTACAATCTCTGGCTCTAATAAAACTTCATCGGTGCTACTGTGTCACTAACAGTGACTGTGTAGAAAAGAATGGCTTTCACCGTCTGTAACCCTGCACAAGGACACAAACAATGTTAAAAAATCCATGCAGGAGGGAGGATGGATGCTATGGAGGACTGTGAGAATGGAAGCGCAGCAGAGATGAATGCAATGGATGCAGTGGAAAACGGCTAAAAAATGTTGTAAAATGGTGAAAAACTGATCTGATGGTGGCCTGATGAAGAAATAGTTGCGGACCGTCCGATCAGATCAGGTAGTAGTGATCGACGACAATGATTAACTGATGGAGTGACTTTGGAAGGTCAGAAGGAGAAAGTTAACTTTAATGTTATAACACGAAAGTTTTAACGTAGGTCGGAGAAAATAGTTTTCAATGTAAAACATAATGTTTTGACCTTTGGCGAAAGATAAAGGAAATGCATGAAAAACGAATGAAATGAGGCTTCAGATGGTGGGTCTGGCATGGGCGGAGGGCGATGGAATATGGAAAGTTAAATCTCAGGAGGAGATCAATGCCTGAGATGTCCCGACAAAGTTCTATGGTAGCCCAATGGAAAAATGTGAATGAAATGTACGATGTAATGAGGGCCGTAGATCGATATAGATCAACGGTTGGGATTGCGTGGAAGCACTTTCAGAGGTGGAAGAGAGAAGGTGGTTTTCTAGGTGAAAAAAAATGTTTTCACATTGAAATGGAGTATTTTTAAATTTTTCCCAAAATCACACGATACATCTCACCGCTCGACACATGGAAAAATAAAACCACCCATATCGCGTGATTTAAAACTGTTAAAACTTGGATGAAGAAAAACACGATATGTATGCTGGCCATCGGATCTGGGACTGTGAGATAGAAAAGTGATGGATGGAGCATGATACAGACATTTGCGCAGTCAGTAATGTGGGGATGAGTCAAAGGCAGTTTGAACGTGGGCTGTCCGATCAGTGCAATGGACTGCTGAAATCAAAAGCAGGAAAGCGAAGTCAGAGGGGCAGGTTAATGGGCGGGATTATTCCTCGCCATTGGATCCCAGGGGATCAACGGTGGAGATTTAAAGATGAGGCAAAGGTAGAAGAGCCAAATGAATGAGTGGGATAACGGTGGACCGTCGGATCAAGCAAGATGTACGGCTGTGATCCAATCGCAATCGGAGAAGGCAGGGGCCAAAAACTCAGATGGAATGATGCTGCGATTACATATGGACCATTGGATCAACGGGAGATCGATGGTTGTGATTGGATCAAGGATGGCCAATCGAGGACACAGGGGCAGAGTGAGATCAAATCCTGGCCATTGGTTCTTGTGGATTCAATGGCGAGGATCCAATCGGGGAGACGGAAAGTGGCACATTTTAAAATTTGCAATTGGTGATTGGGGCGGTGCTGCGATGGCCATTGGATTGTTTTAAGGATCAATGGTGGAGATTGCCATCGGAGGGTATCAAAGGAATGTTATGGGGCATGCAGTGACTTTTGCATGGACCGTCAGATCTATATAGATCAATGGTTGGTAATGCACCCGTGGCTGACAGACCAAATCACTCTCGCATCAGAACTTTTCAGTTTACAAAGGGAAAAGTGCTCCAACCCACCTTCCGATGCGATAAGCGCTCAAGGGCTTAGCACCTAGTCATGGCACTGGGTTTCATGGAGGGGAAGTGGTTAGAGGCTGGGTTGAAAGGGGCTTAGCCTGTTATATGGTAAAAAGTGGGTTTTAGGCCTAAAAACAGAGTTTTTTAAGGCTGAAAAGAGGTTCCGGTAAGGGAAAAGAGGGGATTTAAAATCAAATGGAGGGATTCCACATGGTCTGTAAAGGGGAATTAGATGGTTTAGAAGACTTAGGAATGGATTTTTGTGGTCAAAGGGGAAATTTTAGAAGGGGAACAAAGGGGTCAAAATGGGGAATTTGCTGGGATACCAAGGAGCAGATGTAGGCTTTTCTGAGCATAATTGTTTCACAGATAGTGAGGATTTCTCGATGGAAATGGTAGTGAAGATATTTTTCAAAAGAAAAGGGCACACAGAGGCTTCAAGAATGAGATATTTTCATGGGAAATGTGTCTCTTGAAGGCTCAGAAAAATATTTAGCCATCTGTTTGCTTGACAAAAAAATTATAGGTGGCTAACACAACTCACGTAAGACTATCCAAGCCACCAATAGAATTTAGCCATGAATATTTGGTCTAGGGACCCTCTTAGACCACCCAAGCGCATCCTTCTTTTGTTGCAAAACATAGCCACTTTAAAGTGTGATTAGTCCATTATAAGATGCATAATTAAGTAGAATAGTTAATAATGAGTGAGATAGGACTTAGTTAGTCATTGATTTGGCATGTGTGCTCTATATTATTTTCCTTTTCTATAGTTAAATTCACTAATATAGATTATGAATGTGACTTAGTATAATTTTCTTTTCTTGCATTAACATAATTGTCAATATTTCTTTATTGGAAAAGTAGACAATGGTTAAATGAATCAGTGTGATCTAGAGTTGTTTCTTTCCTTTTTAGTAGAGTAATCACTGTGATTTATTTTCAACCTTAGGTTGCATTTGGAAGTGTGACAAAATTCCTTTCCTAGAGTAACCCTAGTTACTAGCACCTCATTGTAGAACTAAGATGAGGATGGAATGAGTAGAGCTCATCTATTGTGCATATAACACTGTCACCTCCAATTTTGTACAAACCCTAGGTTGATGAAGTAAAGTTGAGTAGCCTCTAAGAGCCGCAACACTCTTGGTCCATACACTGGGGAGTTTTTGGAATTATATGCTCTAGTGACAATTTTTACAAACCTAGATTCTCTGTATAGTCTACGCTCTTCTCCACGAAATTTAGGATAGTGGCATATGTAAGGCATAGTTCGATATACCCTCCAGGTTTCATTCCCCAAGATCTTGAGAGGAGCATACAAATCTTGCAGGAATTTCTACAACCACAATATCCATCATCACACTATTCACAAGAATCTGGGCCAAATTGTCTACTAGATCTATGATCATTCCAGGGATAAAATCAAAGGAATACAAGTCCTTATATGTTTTTATTATTTTCAGGCCTAATTTTTCCATAACAGTCAAAGGTATAATATTATGAGAGGCTCCTAAATGAAGCATACAATTATGCAACAATAAAGCATTCCAATCACTAAGGTAACATAGAATGGACAAGTGGAAGGGTATTTCTTCTCCACACGGGGGCCACACATGACTACAAGCCTTTCTACTTGTAGATTTAGACTGTCTTGTGATGAGACAATACGAGACACATCCATGAACTCATAAACGTGTTTGTTATAAATAGGATATTTCAATAATTTAGTTAATGGAATAGATATCTTAACCTTCTCTAACTCTTTTTGCAAATTGAAAACAAAGGTATTCCCATCTACCTTCACCGAATCGAAAGGGTCTTTTTTTTTCTTGATGTATTGGCTTTGTTTACACTATTTTTTCTTTGAATTTGCAATTTTAAACTTGGAATTTGTGGGGTGGAGGGTTTCCCCCCTGGTTGGTGGGTCAGGGTTTGATAGGTTTTTCCCTTTATCAGTTGGTTTTTGGGGAGCATGTTGGACAATTTTTTCATTTTGATCTTATGTCTAGGATATTTGCCTAGATCTCAAATCATATTTCCTATGCAATGTGCTTGCATGGAATCAAAAAACTACTTACAATAAACATGTATATCTTATTCATCTAGATAGATATTGTGGTCATCATCCTCTCCTCCCTGTGCTTCTATTTCATTTTCTTCTTCTGAGAGAGTAGATTATTGGTTCTCGTGAACCTCAATAATATCTTAAATATTTTCTTTAGGATAATATTCTAAATATAAGATAGGTTGTATTTGTTATTGTTGATCCTTTCTTTCTCTTTGAAATATATGAAAAGGAGGTATCCTATATTGGGGATTGAATTTTCTATTGGGACCTTGTTGGATCTGTTGAGGAGGAATTTTGTTTTCCAACTCTAGCTTCACTTGTCAATTTGAAAGGGTTCCAATCATCTTATTCATTTTGTCTAGCTTCTACTCTTGGGCATACCTTGCTTTCCCAAAGGAGTGGTCTCTTCCTTTCCTCTTCTCCTATCAGTATTTTCTCCCTTTCCTTTCCACTTCCCCATAGATGCAAAGTTTGCATCAACTTCTAAAGCATGAGTCTAAATGTTGTCAAGTGTGTGGGATTTCCTTTCTCTAAGTGTAAACCTGAAATATGAATCAAAGGATCTAGCAAACACCACCTTAGTTGTTGTCTCTAGAGGTCTAATATTAGCAGGAAATTTGTTATGCAAATTATTAAATATTTTTATGAACTTTGTGACATCTTCATAGTGTTTTTTCTTTATTTCATTGGACTCAGTCAAGAAATACTCATGGTCTTTCCTCTCTCCCCATTTTTGCATTAAAATGTTCTCCAATTCCTCCCAAGTGTTGATTGAGTTATTTGGTAGGTTCTTAAACCATTTTATATTCTCTCCATCTAAGGACTGCACAAATAGTCTTAGGACTACATAGAAGTGCTCTATGTTGGGTTGCATTAATCACGATTAAATTACTAAAAAAGTACACATAAATTATCAATCCAGGGACATATTTTATTTCAATGACAGTCGCACTTTCTGTGCCGATACATCAACCAGAAGAAAATCCAAATAAAGGAAATTATTGCTGTTGTAAATGATGGAAAGAAATCACTCATGCAGAAACAAAATGATCTACAAGACTGTGATCACGCCTCAATTAATCTGTCCTACTGCACCACACAACAATTACACAGCTAGTATCTCTAATCTCACATGTTTAACAACATATAAAGTACTCTAATTGAAGCATATCTATTCACAGCTAAAACAACAACAACAACACTTCCACTGATACATAAATTAAATAGAAATATATATACGCAGCTACCTTAACCACTACAATCCTTGCTAAAGAGGAGGGCCATTTCTCCCTAGCAAGGCTTAGGTAGAGAAAGAAATTAACGAAAACTAAATCAAATGATGCATGTAATAAAAACAATAGGATAACTTGTATTAATATGATCAAAATTACAGAGCCAAAGTAATGATGTTCTCCTCTAACCTTTAGACCTCAAGGGTCGAGAACTATATAGTGGTTACATCTCAGAAAATTGAGGGATGGATCAGTCATGAGAATCTTATGATTCTCATGATGATAAAAATAGAATACATATGGTTACAACCAATTCTTAATAAAAGTTTGACTGGAAAATTATAGATTACAATCAAAACCTCCTAGAGGTCGTTATCCAAAAATACAATACTTAAAAAACTCTACAGCTATCATGATAAATCACATATATAGCGTAACAGCTAGAGGATAGGTTAGCATCATGAGTTCACAAGATCCAGTCAGTGGTATAGTTGTAACAACAGTTCATCAGCAGGTCTGTAACAACATGGTCTAACAGCATCGTGGTGTAACAACTCACTGTAACAACACACCTTTAACTGCTTCTGTATGCCGTGTGCTCTAGATCCTTTGCACTACAAATGGTATCTGGAAATACAACAAAAGACCATAGATCTTATCCATCCATTCATCCCGAGTTAGTCATAAAAAAGGAATGATACATCATAATAATTGATGAAATGGCAAGGTAATGAAAATAAGGTGAAACAACACAAGTTAAGATAGAATGGTAGGAAAAAGAGACAAAGATAGTCCCAATAGTTATATTCATTAGGTAAAATAGGGGAAACAAATGTAGGAAATAAGTGCAAAACTGGCACCCAACATCTCCCCCCAACTGAAGCACTTACATGTCCTCATGCAAAATCTCATCTCTCATGGGAATATCTCTGGTGTAGGTGAGTGAGATCATAAGTGCCGGTTGAATCTTCATCTGTAGACATGTACCATTAATTATCCATCAATTGTCATATCCAAGACTCTGATTCATACTTGTTCAATTCATAATTACTTTGATAATCCTCAATTGGCAACCAAATCAAAGGGAACTTGAACCTTAACCCAAGATAGGAAGCGCCACGGGTTTGTACTATCTGTGCATATGCTGGTACATGTGTAACAACCACCACAAAATTCTGAAATGCAAATGGGTCCCCCTTCAAGAGCTCAACACTACTGGCTTCCGCGTGCTTTAAGCATCCATTCAAGGGTTGATTCTTCATCACTAAGAACTAATTGAGATAGAAGTTCAAAATCCTCCTTCTGTTAGTGCCAGTAGGTTCCCTTATCCCAAGAGTGCTCAAGATTCTTCTGAATTCCCACCTTAGCTCAACGGCCTGTCCTAATTCTACTTGGACTATAATGCCATCTTCTCTTCATTAGCATCCATAGATCTGGTGGAAAAATGCCACTCAATATGATTTTTCATGAAGGACACAAAATCTTGCAACTGTAGATCCCCCATATAGGATAATATCTTCACCACCATTTGCATACTCACGTGCTTGAAAATGATATTTTGTAGGAATAACTCACACAGTAGCCTTTGCTCATCAAAATCGGAGGCACAAAAGACATCTAAGAATGTGCGAGTGGAAGAACATATATAGGGTATGTCGTCCATAGAAACTTTCATCTAGAACAAGAAGTAGCGTTCCCATATAAAAATGGGGTAGGATGGGGAAGGCCGCCTGCACCCCAGCAGATTGAGGGAAAGGTCATGAAGTTTTAGCTTATCCATGGTAAGATCCTGAACCTGCCACTGTAACAGTAGCAGCTGTTCCTCCTACTTCTTCATAGCTTCCTTCTTCTTATAATTCTCCCATCCTTTCTTCAACTCTTCTTTCATCCAATTTTCATGTAGGGTGTCTATCTCCATCCAATTCTCTTTCAGCAAAATTTTCCATCCTGAAGGGATATTTCTTCCTATTTCCACTTCTGCAATTCAAAAACAAACAAAATTTTCTCAGAACTCCATCCAGAGATGGGACCTGACGTTCTTCTGCATTCAATATCAACATCAATAATGGGTGTAACAACCTCTTTTGAATGTGTTTGCTCCACCTTTGCTACTAGTTCTTGTGTAGTAGCAGCTTCATCTGTGGGTTCTTGTGTATCAGCCCCCTCATTTCTGCTTATAGTAGCATCTGTGTCCATTTTTGTTTCTTCTATAACAACAGTGGCTTCCACAAGTTCTTGTGTATTGGCCTCTAGGTCAATTACTACATGAGGCTATGCTTTAAATACCAGTTCTTTTGTAACAATAATATCCTTTGCAGGTTCTTTCGTAATAGCCTCCTGCAGTTCTGTTTTTGTTTCAAATGGGTTGGTGTTATCCCCACAGAGATTATACCCTGCTGCTGTTAGTTCTTGAAAACATGTCGTGCATACAGATACCAAGATTTCCTTCCCCTCAGATAATCTTTGTTTCAACTCTTAATTTTCCTTTCTTATATTTTCAAGTTCTAAAATAAGGACATGAGTTTCATCCTTACCTGATGAGGAGGGCTCTCTTTCTTCTTCTGATACTTCTGTTTCTGTCTGCTTTCCAGCTGTGGGTGAAGTTTCTGTGGGAAAGTCAACTTTCACCCTTCATTTTGGCCATCTATCCCCAATTGGTTCATCAGTGGGTTCTTTCCGAATTCTGACCTTGGTAGGCCAAGTTCGGGTTTCAGCTTCTGCCTGACTTCCTCCCAAAGTCGCGGTCTGTTTTCCTCGGCTTGTCCTAGATATTTTTCGCTTGAATTCTTTCGAGTTCCTTCCTTGCTGGCTTAGGGCATCCCACACGATCAAGTTGATGAGTCTGTGATTGGTCACACATGCTTCCGGATGTGGTGATGTCTTTACTGCCACCGTCATATGCTTAATTTTCCCCAATAAGTAGAATGGAAGGTTAATCTTTTGCTGGTGCCAAAGGTGATTGAGTAGAGGGAAGTGATAATTAAACACAATCATGGATCTTCCCTCACAAGTGATGTATTTGATTAAACCCAATGTGACATTTTCCCATGGCTGAGGGAGTGATAACCCGTCAATTCCTCTCTCTTTCTTCTCCAACTTTTCTTCTCCTTCTAGGAATTCTTACTTCAAGGAGGGGTCATTGATTTTTCTGTTAAACCACCTTTGTCCCTCTACTGGAAATGTAGTTACTCGGGCAATTAATTCTTCAGTAAACTCAATTTGTAGGGCCCTGACTTGGGTCTATTTGTTATTCAAATTCTGAGCGAATTCGATTGCAATTGCCTCATCTGAGCCTTCCAACTTCTGGAAATACTCAATCCATCCAGCGTCTCTGAATACCTAGTAGGCTTTTGGAAAGTTCTGAAAGGTGTCTATGGAATCCTTCTCGTGTCGAACTGCTGCTCCACCCATCTTTTTGTTGTTTCTAAATTCGCTCCTTACTGCTCAATCCACTGTAATTCCACTGCATTGCTTACTTCCTCTCGATGTCTTACTCTGCTTATCCCAAACGACAAGTTTGAAATGAGGATACAAGCTTCAGTCGAGGAGGGTGATGGGAGGTGAAAGGATTTATGGATTACTGAATCATACCTCACAAAACTCTTTAGAAATGTCCCGTTATGGAAAGTAATGGGTTCTATGTGCACATTCTCTTTCCGGCCAGATTTAGTCATCATTGGTGATTGTGCTATTAATTGGGTGCATGCAGAGTTGATAAACGTTTATGACCAGATTTTTTTTCAATGATTACAAGATATATCCCCCCTTGATTTAATGGTGATGACCACCTAGGGTCATCATGGGAATATCATTAATTTTTCCATTAATCACAAAATCATAAATGATGACGTTACCTTTTGAATGACGTACCTAAGGTGACGTAGATGAGGATTTCAAATTGGTAGCGTATTTTTTGCAGTGATCATGGAGGTCGCGCTTGGTTGGCACAATTGTTGCTGTCATGTGATGACACATGAGAAACAATGTTCGTGGCTGGTGGCTATTACATGCGTAACAACCAAGACAACCTTCAGATTATTCTTCAAAAAACATAATGATTAGGAGAAATAGGTACAGAAAGAAAATCAGATGAATAACATCATCTTGTAAAATGTATCAGGAAGGAGGGATGATGTGTTTAGGAGAGGAAAAAAATGGGTGTAACAGCTGCCACAAGAGTGGTTTTCAGCTGTTACAAATTGTCTGACTACACCTCGGAAAGAGGTTTTCACAATCAGATTTGTTATTTTTATTTTATTATATATATATATATATATATAAACAGGTGTAAAAAATTCCACAAGGGTGGTTTTCAGTTGCTACACTTATTGGAATTTCAAATTTTAGGCTGCATAGGGGAATGTTCCCCTACTACTGTGACATGAAGATCAAAGCCCGCAAAAATGTTAACAAATGATTCCTTCGAAGCGGGTTGATGATATAAGCTTATACTCTGCCCATTAACAAGTAATGGTGTCTTAGCATTGTTGATGGTGACCAATTGTACAGTCCCATTGTCAAAGACCGTGTCTACTTCATAATGACCTAGCCATCTTATGTAGAGCTTGCCTTTGAAATCATTGAACCTTGAATCATACAAGAGAACCCAATCTCCTTTTTGGAACTTATTATTATTCTTAATAAACACATCATGCCATCTAGCTCTCTGCTGCTAAAAAATCTTCATGTGTTGAATAGCAGCCAGTCGTTTCTCTTCCAACCCATTGAGCTGGTTCAATCTTTGTTTCTGTGTTGTGCTTAAGTCCAGATTGACCTGCAATGTTGTTCTTAATGCCTTTATCTCTAACTCTATGGGGAATAAAGTCTTTCTTACCATACACCAATTCATATGGTGAGAAGACTGTAGTGTTCCTCCATGTTGTTATGTAAACCCACAACACCTCTGGAATTTTCTCGGCATAATTTCTTCGGTGGTTGACTATTGTCTTTGTTAAGATTCCCTCAATGACTTTATTGGTTCTTTTTACTTGACCGTTTTCTTGTGGATGATAAGGTGAAGTGATTCTATGATGAATTCCATACTTCTTAACCAGCTTCTTGATCAAATGAGATGTGAACTGAGGCCGTCCATCTGTCACTATCTCGCTGGGTATTCCAAAGCGAACAAAGATATCTTCAAACAGGATGTCTGAAATAGCCTGCTCTATAGCTCTAATTAGTGCCTTTTCTTCAACCCACTTTGTGACATAGTCGATGTAGACCAATATGTATGATTTTTGCTGTGATGAAGGATTGATTGGCCCTACAAATTCCAGGGCCCATTTCTCAAATGGTTATATCACTATCTGAGGTTGTAACGACATCTCATCTGTTTTCAGAGGTTGGCCCATCCTTTCACGCTATCACACCCCTTCACAAACTTCTTGGCATCCCAGAATATAGTTGGCCAGTAGTACCTAGTTGAGAGTACTTTGTATCTCATCATTTTGTGAGAGAAGTGCCCTCCATAGGGTTCCTCATGACAAGCTTTCAAGATCTCAAATACCTCATCTTCTCTAACATATCACCTAATCTGAAAGTCTGGCCCAGTGTGATAGAGATTTCCCTCTATCCAGGAGTAGGTAGCACTCTTTTGTATAATCTTCCTCTTTTCTTTGGAAGATAAATGGTGTGGAAATTTTCCTGCAGCAATATAATTGGCTATATCTACATACCATGGTGAGTGAGTAGAGATGGAAAAAAGATATTCATCTGGAAAAGAATCCTTAGTGGCAATGCAGTCATCACTTATACTTAATCTAGTAAGAAAATCAACAACCACATTATCCTTTCTAGGTTTATCTAAAATAGTGATATCAAATTCCTATAACAGCAATAACCATCATGTAACTCTACCATTAGTAATAGGCTTTTTCATTAAAAATCGAATTGCAGCATGGTCAGTGTGTACAAATACCTGATACCTAGTGATGTAGTGCCGAAATTTGTTGATAGCTTGCACTACTGCTAGGATTTCCTTTTCCTTCACTATGTAGTTGATTTCTGCTGGAGTTAGATTCTTGTTGATGTAATAAATGGCATAAGGTTTCTTCTCCTCTAGTTGCCCCAAAACAACACCCACATCTATGTCAGATGCATCCATAGTGATATGGAATGGAAACCTCTAGTTTGGTCCTCGTAAAACAGGTGTTTTTGTTACATAGTTATTTAATTTCAAAAAGGCCTGCTCACACTTTCTTGTCCACACAAATTCCACATCTTTCATGAGCAAGGAAAATAGAGGAGATGCAACCTTTGAAAAATTTTCTATAAATCTCCTATAGTACCCTACATGTCCCAAAAAACTACCTACCTCTTTTGGAGTCTTAGGAGTTTGGATTTTTGAGATTAACTCAATCTTTGCAGGATCTACCATGATTCCATCTACCGAAATGAAATTTCCTAGCACAATTCCCTCGGTCATCATCATGTGGCATTTCTCCATGCTTGAGCAACATTAGTTTGTTCACAACATTCCAACACCTTTTCCAAATTGACTAATGATGTCTCAAAGGCATCTGCGTAGGGTGTAAAATCATCCATAAAGGTTTCAAGACAGTCATTCAAGTTATCAGAAAAAATACCCAATATTGCCCTCTAAAAAGTTGTTGGTGCATTATAGAGGCCAAAAGGAAGGACTCTGTATGAAAAAGTACCCCACGGGAAAGTGAAGGTTGTCTTGTCTTGGTCTTCCAGGGAAATTTGTATTTGATTATTGCCACTGAACCCATCCAGGAATGAAAAAAACTTTTTCCCAGAGAGAGTATCTAGGACCTAGTCAATGAATGGTAAAGGGAAATGGTCCTTTTGAGTGGCCTTGTTAAGCTCTCTATAGTCTACACAGACTTTGCACTTGCCATTATTTTTCATAACTATGAAAAGCGAAGACACCCACTAGCTGTCAGAAATGGGGTAGATGAAATTAGCATTAAGGAGTTTGTGCAATTCTTCTTTCACTATCTCCTTAAGTATGGGGTTCATTATGTGCTGCAGTTGTCTAACTGGTTTGCAATCCTCTTTAAGATAAATACGGTGAGTGCATAGGCCAGGATGGATTCCTTTCATATCAATATAGTCCCATGCAAATTCCTTTTTATATTTCTATAACATTTGTATCAGAAATCTGTTTTGTTCAACAGTCAGGTTAGGATTAATGTTTAAACATTTCCCAGGTTGAATTTCAACGGGATTATTGATAGTATGTGGAGTGGTTTTCAAATGTTCAATTATTACATCATCTACCTCATCTTCTTCCCCCAGATATATAATGGAGGCAACAGAGAGAAAATCACTAATAAAACCATTAATGATATCATCCTCTGCTTAATCCTTAAATTATTGTGCTTTTCCAAGCGTGAGGAGAGGTATGGAAAGATCAGATTTAGGTTCAAATTTTTCCCACTAGGGACTACTGAAATCCAAGTGAGGTTTTTCTGGGGGGTAAAGGTTCAGGTTTTGAGTGGCCTGCCCATATGAGATTACCATAGATCGAGACCTAAATCTTATATATGCATCTGCAGTGGCTAGCCATGGTCTTCTCAAGATTAAAGGAGGACCCCCCGGCTTGGATTTGGTTTGTAAAATGAGAAAATCAGCTGGATAATTCCAAGAATCCACAATGATAACTACATCTTCTATTATTCCCCTGGGCTTGACATGGGACCTATCTGATAATTCAAGCACTGTGGGTGTAGGTATAAGTCCATGAAGTCCTAGGGAGATAAAGAGGTCTTTGGTCATGACATTGATGGCTGCCCCTAAATCAATCAAATTTTTGGTTATGGATTGGTCATCAATATGGACAATCACTATAGGATTCCCTGGGTCATTATATTTAGTCAACAAAGGTTGATCAATCATGATATTGGACAGTTTCCCCATAACATGGATAGTAGCAAGGTGTTTTGGTTTTGTTCCAGGATTTTTGAAACATAGATCCCTCACTATTTTAGCATAGATAAGTACTTCCTTAAGACCCTGTAACAGTGGAATCCACACATACAAATTTTGCAGTTCCTTGAGGAATTCTAATTCAGGTTGTGAGGCTGGCCCAGTTTTAGTTAATCGTTGAGGGTATGGAAGATCCTAAATGTTAACAGCTGAGTCATCTGTCATAGATGCACCATCCTTGCTCAAGCTGGCTATTGTAGAAACAACAAACCCTCCTGAGCTGGTTGCTGCAGGTGTAACAATAGGTGTTGTATCAACTATTACATGTGTAACAGGTGCCTCAAAATCACCCATATCCTTTCTAGGTGACTCACATTCTTCCTCGGTAATAATGGGAGTATGTTTAGGTATGATTACTTTTCCCAATTGAAGTTGAACCTGGTCAAGTCCAATAGGAGTAATAATATAAGTCTGGAGGGTAACCAAAGTGTCTATGCTCTGGGCTACCTTATTATTTGGATTGGGGTTAGGTTGCATAGGTAATTGGGGTTAGACAAAAGGTGTAGGATTTTGAAGAGAAGGCAGTTGTAACTGTTGTTGTATTGGTAGTGAAGGGAGTACTGGACATTGGCCGTTACCTCTCCAATTCTAGATCCAAGGATTGGGTTGCAAGGGAGGATATTTCATTGGTGGAGGGGAAGGCCACTGGTTCCATGTTGAAGGAAATTGTGTTGAGGAAGGAGTAGGATAATGCCATGGATATTGCTGAATATTATAAACATTATTCCAAGGATAAAAAGAGGAAAAATATGGAGGCATACCTGTATGTCGTGTCTTCCATGGTCCCTTTGATCCGATGAAATAAGAAGACTAGACATCCTCGCTTGATTCTTGAAGTATAGCCTTAAGTCTAGGAAATTCAGTACATTGATTCGTAGAATGTGCAAATTCACATATATTACAGAGGTTGATGCTATTCAATCCACATTCTCTTTTTGCATCAAGGACAAAATATTGCTAAGTCTGCTTCAGCTTCTGCTTGTGCCTTATTAACTTGTGCCGTAGTGATCTGGGCAGAGAGAGTGCTAAGGAGGTTGGTTTTAAAATCCTCAAATAGATTTCCGATCTCTACTCTGGTTACTCCTCCACTTGTGTAATTTCGTATCCGGACTGAAGGGTCCCGAACTCAACTTCTCCCTTTGACCGATCCCCTTGATCTCTGCAAGAAAGCTTCATTATCTCTTCAAGCGGTTCTTGCAATATGTCTTCTTTTCCCAACAGATTCAAATACTCTAGACAATCATCTCTTATACCTCTTAAGAATATTCACTTCAGAATTTCCAGGGCTAAGTTACTAAACTTAGACCTTTTTAAATTATAATGGAATCGCTCCATATAGTCTTCCAAGCTCTCCTCCTCCTTTGTGCAATTCTGAAGATCTTTTCCTTCAAATCCCTGGTTCAACATTAATCCTGATACTTAAAGAGAAATGCCTACCTCATGTCATTCTAGGTTCGAATCGTGCCAACACCCAGTATCATGAACCACCTTAATGTTTCTCCTTTCAGAGTAGTAGGAAATAATTTCAGCTTCTGGGCATCTGAAGTGTAGTCATAACCTCTACATAGCAAATCAAATTAAAAAAAAAAAGTATCAGGATCTTCAACAACCATCGCTTGAAAGGATGGTAGGGATGATAAAGGAATATTTTCATAGGAGCCTCATCCCGTGTCACTACTATGGGGAATTCAAAAGTAACAGAGATATTTTTCTTGACATTCTCATCTCCCATGGTTGATTCTTCCTAATGGGCTTAACTAACCTCAGAGTGTGCAGGAAATTGATAAATAAAAGGATCAAGTTGTTCCAAGACCAGCTATTTGACTGCACTACCAACGTCCAAATGATGATCAATTAAATGATGTTCCTCAGGTCCATGATGCTCCCCACTAGTATCTCCTTTTCCTTCGATTCTCAGATCCTGATCAATGATTTTCCACTGTTGTTTTAGATCTGGAGTCTTGATATCAGGAGAGGATATGTTGTTCGAAGGGAGGTGAGGTCCAGACATAGAAGGCACCGATGCCTCAGGATTTCATATAGTAGTCGCTTTATGTGGTCTTGTCTTCCTATTGGCCCTGTATGAAGTAGATTGTTCCTTTTCTTCCCTTGAGATCAGATCTCCAAAGAATGTCTTTCTTCCCAAGTCCGCACTCTTCTTTTCCTTCATACAACCCGTCTTTCCTGTAGTTAGTAGAGTGGGGAGTGTTTGTGGATTTTGCTGTCATCCTACTGAAACACATAGACCCTATGTGTATCAATTCATCCTACAAGGGATTCAATTTCTACAACGGTGAGCCTGCTCAAGTTTGTTAGAGCGATGCATAGGTTCTTACCTCTCGTCTTACTGCCCAAAAACTGTATAGCTGAAGACACCCTAAAGAAAACACCCAAAAATTCACACTTCTAACTGTCCCAGCGAGACATTGGTGAGCCTGCTCAGGTATGTTAGGGTGATGCACATGTTCTTACCTCTTTCCTTACCGCCCGACAATTGCGTCGCTGGAGACACACTAAAAACACACAAAAATTGCACCTCTAAGTGTCCCAGTGTAGCATTGGTGAGCCCGCTTAGGTATGTTAGAGTGATGCGCAGGTTCTTACCTCTCGTCTTACCACCTGACAATTGCAGACTGGGTACACTCTATCTTCTAACAAACAACTCTGGTTGATTGGATCGTCACTGCTATCCCTGAAAATGGCACAAAAGTGTTGGGCTGTATTAATCGCGGTTAAATTACTAAAACAATACACATAAATTATCAATCCAAGGACATCTTTTATTTCATTGACAGCTGCACTGTCTGTGCTGATACATCAACCAGAAGAAAATCCAAATAAAGGAAATCATTACTAAAGTAAATGCTGGAAATAAATCACTCATGAAGAAACAAAATGATCTACAAGAATGTGATCACACCTCAATTAATTTGTCCTAGCACGCCACACAAAAATTACCCAACTGGTATCTCTAATCTCACATGTGTAACAACATATAAAGTACTAGGATTGAAGTAGATCTATTCACAGCTAAAACGTCAGCAATAACACTTCCACTGATACATAATGTAAATAGAAATATATATACACAGCTACCTTAGCCGTTGCAATCCCTACTAAAGAGGAGGGTCCTTCCTCCCTAGGAGAGTGCCGGTAGAGAAAGAACTTAACCGAAACTAAATCAGATGATGCATGTAACAACAACAACAGGATAACTTGTATTAATATGATCAAAATTACAGATCCAAAGTAATGTTGTTCTCTGCCAACCTTTCAACCTCAAGGGTCGAGAACTATATTGTGGTTACATCTCAGAAAAACAAGGGATGGATCAGTCATGAGAATCTTATGATTCTCATGATGATCAAAATAGAATACATATGGTTACAACCACTTCTTAATAAAAGTCTGACTAGAAAATTATAGATTACAATCAAAACTGCCTAGAGGCTGTTATCCAAAAATAAAATACTTAAAAATTTATACAACTATCGCGATAAATCACAACTGGAGCATAACAGCTAGAGGACAGGTCAGCATCAGGGGTTGACGAGATGTAGTCAGTGGTAGAGCTGTTACAATAGTTCGTTAGTGGGTCTATAATAGCATGGTGTAACAACCCACTGTAACATAATACTGTTAACTTCTCCTATATGTTACATGCTCTAGATCCTTTGCGCTACAAATAGCATCTGGAAAGACAACAAAAGACCATAGATATTCTCCATCTATTCATCCTCAATTAGTCATAAAACAAAACATGATACATCATAATAATTGATGAAATGGAAAGGTAATGAAAATAAGGTGAAACATCACAAGTTCAGATAGAATGGTAGGAAAAAGAGGCAAATATAGTCCCAATGGTTATAGTCATCAGGTAAAATAGGGGAAATAAATGTAAGAAATAAGTGCAAAACTGGCACACAACACTCTACATTCAAGTTTTCAGCAAATGCATAGAAGACCTCAATGTGTTTTTGGGTTGTGACATTGTCTTCCCCAGTGAATATAGGTAGGAGCTTAAGATACTATTAGGGAATTCCATTCAAAGGTTGTTGCATATTAAGTGGGACATATTTTTTAAGTAAAAAACCTGGGAAAACAATATTTTTCAAAGTAGGTTGCAAAATATTTTTTGTAGGGCCTGGGTGAGAGGTTGGGTGAACCATGTTAGACAATATTTAGTACGAGATAACAATGGGGGTTTGAGATGGAATGGTAATAAGAATATCTTTGAATTCATAAAATTTTGGGAAGGTCTGATATGAAAAAGGACCAAAACTGATAGAGGTATCTTTATAATTAGGTATCGAGATGTAAAATTCAGGTGGAGGAAAAAATTATTTTGAAAACTCTATAACTCTAAATGTCATTTCAATATATTTTATCTCCACTTTTCGAGAGCTAGAAGTTAAGGCATTTAAAGTAAAAATAATAGGATCTGGAGTTATTGGGGTTCTTTCCCTCTAGATCCACTCGAAGACAATTATTTTTGGGTCAATAACTAATCCAGGTAGATATTGGTGGCCACACACCTATTCCACTTGGACCCCCACCATTATTTCTTTCAGTTTTTTAGTTTTTTTAATTGTACGCAGGGAAAAATTTAAGGATGGGAATTCATCTTAAAGTTTAGAAACCTTGGCGAATCTTACTAATCCATAATATGAAAACTATAAAATGATTGGTGATATTTTAGTAAAACATATTCAAACTTCTAATGATTTTATATAGTCTCTATAAATTTTTGGCGATTTTTAAGGTAAAATATTTTTTTCTTATAAAATTTGCGCAAATCATTTTTAGGAAAAGAATGTGAATTGGAAAATATTGTTTTGGGAGGAAGAATGGAAAATTAGCCCATCAGCGAATATTAGCCCCTAAAATTTTCCCTGTGTAGCACAATTTACTATTTTTTGTAGTTTTTTGGGTCGTGAACTTCGAGAGCAATTTTGAGGCCCTAACCGATGTTTTTTTGGAAAATGGAAAAATGAAATACTTTGACTGACACTTTTAGTCAACAGTTGTATTCCTCGAATAGATCTTTCTAACAAGGTATTTTTCACATCAAATGAAGATCATATGCCAAAGTTACGACCTCGAGAAGTTGATGTACCAATTTACCCCAAAGGGGTCCACAATTTTGGTGATTCATCTGCTAGGATTAGGTTTTTGGATGGTTATTGTTTTCCATTATTTATCAATGATACATAGTGCTTTGAGCCTCATTGTAACATAGTCCAGAGGAATGTATCCACCACATCACTTGTCAGCAATAAGGTACCATTGCCCAAACTAGTTTATTTCCTTTTTATATGTAAGCATATTTCAATTCCTTATTATTAATGAAATGAAGTTATATTTCTGTTGCATCTCTCTGTCTATGTTTATATATTTATTATATTGTGTTCCTACATAAGTTTGGATCATCGGTATCAAAGCAATCTTCTCTTTCTCTATTTTTCTATACACATCCCCAACGAGGTCAGGGTATAGGGAGTTAGGGCTCGATCTCGTTGAACCCTTACAAGGTCAGCCTCACAAACCCCATCGACCTTCCATGGCAAAAGAAAATAAAGACGAGGGAGCAGGAGATCCTTTCAAAATATTGCTCAAGGAGGCCCTTGAGAAACAAAGGAACACGATGATGGATAAATTTTCCCAGGTCCTTCGGTGGATGATCACAGGCGACGCATCTTCATCCAACAGCCACTCTGGAGGCACCAATCCATTTAAGGTACAATTAAACTTTGAAATTTCCACATTTGAAGGCCGGATATATGCAAATGTCATAGATAAATGGTTAAATTTTTTGGAAGGATATGTTTAAGTTCATGATTTTTCCAACGGGGAAAATATTACTTTTGCAATCTTGAAAGCCGCCTCCCACATCAAGGACTGGTGGGAAACCTATTGTGAGTGGAAGGACGAGGGGGAACCCTCATTGTTCTCGACTGTGCCCACTTGGAATTATTTCTGATACACCATGAATGAAAAATACTACCTCATCAGGAGCTATGATGACAAGTACATACAATGGACTATGCTATGGCAGTAGAGGGGTCAAGATGTACATGAGCTAACTAATATTTTCCTTACCCTAAGCACAAAGCTAGGTATCAAATATTCTGAGAAAAAATTTGTGCTCAAGTACCATAGCTAGTTACACAAATACATTCAATAGGAGATGGAGTTCCTAGACATCTCCTCGCTTGGTGCAACATACCAATATCCTGGCAAAACTGAGCAAAAATGCAAGCAGAAGAAGAAAGACTTTGGATCTATGAACCCAAAGAAGAACAAAGGTGCCCCAAAGCCACAGAGCAAAGGACATAGCCTTACCGAGACCCCCTTTGGAAACTCTTCAAAGACATAATCCAAGGGTGACGAGAAGGAAAATAAGGACACCCGCAAGTGGTGTGAGTTCCATAAAATCCCCAGTCACAATACGAATGGATGTCGTGGAATGTAGGCACTGGTGGCCGAGATCAGAGACTTAGAGAGGGGTGGCACCTCTTTCAATCATAGATGTGTGTTATAGCATCATTTTTCACCCTCATGTGATTCATGATTGTATTTATGGCCTTGGGCACCCATTCCTATAGACTTGGACAAAATTCACTAAAAAACAGTGTTAAAAATCCCATACGCGGTCATGCCTAGACTTTTCTGCATGTATACGCGAGTCCATTCGTACTTTTCCGTGTATGCCATTAAAATTATTAAAAAAAATATAAAAATTTCCTATTTTTGGGCTGGGTTGATGGTTACTCCAGTAGTTCAACCACCCCAGCACGTGGCCAATTGTTTCCAACTGATTGGAACTACTTTGAGGGAGTATAAAAGCACCTCACATGTATGGCCTAAGGGAGGGAGAGAAATTATTGGTATTATACTCTGTTGGAATCCCAATCCAAGTCTGATTTCCCGTGCCTCCTGCACTTTCCCAGTTCATTACAGGAAACCCTTGTTTCCTGGAGATGTTCATCTTTCTATATGTCATCTCATGTGCACAAGTTCTGAAAGAATCTTAGCGAGGCGAGGGTGGGACGGATCTAGATGACGGTCTGTTCGAAGATTGTGGAAGGATTCAGGTGATCTCTCCACTTTTTACTACTGTACATGCTGTTCATGATATAGAAGAACCATCTTGTTCCTGAAATAACATGTCAATATCTGCTTCTATATGTGAGAATATTGTTATTTAAGCATTTATTTTGGTTTATATAATGTATCACATGGATTTTGCTAACGTTTAGAGTAGAAATATGCTGTACAACTAGATATCTGTGTATGTTCTTTCTTGATTTTTAGGTTAAGGAGGAAGAAGGGTTGCTGGGGGTTTGGACCCCGCAGGATCTACTACAAACGTAGGACCTACGGTGAGTTCTACAATCTACTCTATTTAGTTTTCATGTTCAAGCATGGTTGTGTGTGAGTCCTTGAGTAGCGTGCTTTGATCTGTGGAGGTTTTAACTCGACAAACCTCTAGGGAGTTATTTCCCGAAACAAAATTGGCGACTCCACTGGGGATCACATTTTTGTGACTCCCCTGTTAGGTGGTTTCATCTGTTTGATAGGTTTCCAATAGTTTTAGCCATTTTTTCCGGTCCAGTTAACTTGTTTTCATTCAGACTGAAGACCTGGTTCTTTATCCAGGTAGAATCTTTTTTATTTTTCATTATTTGCTTTTTCATACGCGGGTTTTCTTGCACACAGTAGCGTATACATGCAAGTTTTGTTAAAGGGAGTCGCGTATACGCGAGTTTCCTTTGACACAGTCGCGTATGCACGCATGTTTCAAACTTGCAAGTAGCGTGTGCCTGGGCAAGTTTTGAAATTTTTGGTTTCTTGGCTTTTTGGTCCTGTCTGTCTGTGAAGGTCTATTCCTGCAGTATCTTTATGTTCTCTGGATTGTATTTGAAGTGGTTATTGGTATTTTTCTCTCTTGATTGATTGAAAACCGGTTCAGTTGGGTAAATCTTGTTTCCTAGTGCTTGCATTTCAGGTTCGAGTACCAAGATCTCTTCCTGGAGGTTCTTGGCTGTTCTTCTTCATCAGGACAGAGAGCTTTTGCTCATATACTCTTTCCTAGCTTTGTGTCTTGCTTTGCACTTCGTTTTTTCCTACCTTCTTGCTTGGTTTTTTTTGAGTTCGGTTGACTAAGTCTTGTTGCAGTTTGAAGAGTCATTTCTTGGTTCTTTGAAGTTTTGGTTTGCGGCAAGATTGTGCTATTGTCTTGAGCTGTGTTTTTGAGTTTCTTGTCTTATTTTTCTCATATAAATCTTGCCACTAGGGGGCACTATAAGATTTAGAGCATTTTTTGGAGTTTTTGCTTGAAATTCAGAGTTGCTTGGCTTGGGATTGGCTAGTTTCTTGGTCTCTTTGAACGCTTCTTTTTGTAAAATTCAAAAGCTCAAAAAACATTTCGTTTTGTCATTTGCTTTTGTTTTGCATTTTTGTTTTTCATTTCGTTACATATTTTGAAGCTTTTTTGAGATCTCTTGCCTTTGGTTTTTGATTTCGTTTGGGAAGGGAATTTTCATTGATTTCTTTCTCTTATTTCGAGCATTTTTTAGTGTCTTTATACTAAGCGTTTCTGATTTGGGAAACTAGCTTTGTGGACATTGGAAAAGTGATAAAACTGAAGGATTCTTGGGAAATTTCTCTTTGCTTCGTTATTTTTTGCATCTTAGAATTTGCATGCTCTTAGTTACTTGCATTTAGGTGCACTTAAGCATTTAGTCTTTTTCATAGCTTTTGCTAGAGTGAGTTTGTTATCTGAAAAGAAAAAATTTTAGTCTCGTAGAACCTGTACAAAAATTCCTCTTCATCGAAAGGCAATAACTGCATTTGCATGTAGTTAGGTTTTCATTAATTTCTTTTTGCGTCACAAAACACCACAAGTTTCATTTCCATATCCCTCTGACTTAATATAACAACCAATTAAAACAAGTGCTATAATTTAAAATCAACTAGCAAGTTTTTGTTTATTAACTGTCATACACCAACTAGCTAGGTTGTAGGGCCTTGGATTAGGTGAGTGGAGAGTTAACTCTCCAAGGCCGCTCAAACTAAAACATAGAAGTTTATTAATTGAGCGAAATCCAACTCCGTTAGGTGGACCGGGAAAGCTCTCCTCCAGAGAGTCAAGCGCGAAGGGAAGTGAAGTTAGAGAAGAGAGATACCCCCTCTCCGATTTACTAGATCTAACCTCAAGACCGTTCCACCCAGCTTCTGATACGGATTGGTGCCCATAGTTGCCATTCCTAGGTTCCACACAGGTGACTGTGGGGGGGAATACCTGTGGTACCTGAGGCAGACATCGTATCACTTCCAACAGTACCTCTGGGGGGTGCCCTTGTGAAGCTTCGGTACTTGTGCCGGCAAAGGCTGTTGTTAGGAGGTCGTCGTAACTATTTTTGTTACCTTCGCTAGTAGGCCTGGGCCGTAATTATCCCAGACTACTTTTGGGAGGTCCTATTTTTTGCTTTCTCGTATTTTGGTGTCCGGTCCTAATCACTCGGAGCAGAAATACCCGAAGGCAGCTTGTTTGATTGTATCTCAGGGATATTTTTAGTGAGTGCTCTTTACTCCTAGCTTGCCTAGCTTTATAATTTTTTGAGTCTAAGTAAAATTTGTTAAAGTGGCTGATCAAGCACCTCGGCGATCGAGGAGAATCCGGGGGTTATCTCCCGAGAGTACAACGCCTTCTTCGAGAAGGCGTAGGAGTAATTTAGCAGGTGAATACCACCCAGTGGTATCTGACACATTGGAGAGAGATCCTCCACAAGGGTTTGAAGGTTCTGTAGTTGGTTCTGGTGTTGGTTCCGAGAGGAGCGCTCCGCTCACCTCGAGAGTCTTGTTTCCGCGAGAAGCAGGAGAAGAAGTAGAAGTAGAGGAAGTCCCTCAATATTATGAGTCACTTCCATCTCCTCTTCCTCCTGATTATCCGTTTGTTGTTGAATACATTGGACCTGAGTCTACAAGACCAGAAGATCCTCCGTATTATTCATACCTTTCGATGGCCACGACTGGGAATGCGGCTTCGGCTATGAGTGCTGCAGGCATTCAGACCCCTGCTTCAGTAGATGGAGGGGGCACAATTGCTATATCTTCGATTGCTTCTAGTGCTACTATGTTTGGCTCTGGTTTCACCCAAGCACAAGCTTCTCAATCTGGTCCCTTTTGTTTTGGAATGCCCACTAGTGGGATTCCTTCATTTTCCTTTTCCACTACTACAGCTGCATCTACACCCATGTCCTCTATGGCTAGTGGGTCAGCCTCTTATCAAGGGTTCTGTTAGCCATCAGTATTTTTTACATGTTAGTGATGACTATATCTTCAGCTGAGTTTTCTAGAAACTGATTTCCTTATGTCAATATGTCATCCAGAAAACCCTCCCAAAAATTTTTTCGCCTTTTTACCTATTCAGTCCACCCCTGGAAAAACCACAACCTCCTTGTCAACAATCCTATCTAACCTCAGCCTTATTAGTCTGCCCATCAGCTTTAAAAGGCAAATCCACATCTGTTTCAAAGGTCTCCCCTATGTTAGGAAGTGGCGTTTAGGACATTTCACCTTTGGCAATCATCAAAAAGCCAAAACGGCCCTCATCTGCAGCAGACCTACCATGACTGATCCCTTAATTTGCAAATGAAGTTGACAAACAGCCTTAAGTCACGCCACTCATATTCCCTAGGTCTCAGCACTGCATGAAGCCCATTCTCAAGCTGACTAGTAGGTTTTTCACTGTGTTATATGGTTCTACAAAGACAGGAAATATATTTCATCTCATGGAGTAAATGTTTGAGTTTACAGTTAGAGGAACAGCTGCTTCTAAGTGTATTATGAGCCTGAGATGAAGCTGCAAAACAAAATTCACTTATCAGGACCTTACAGCTCTTTCCAGCATAAAAATCACAGTAAGAAAGGGTCGCCACTGTCTCAGCAAAATGGTAAATTGTCAAGGCCCAGAGCCTCCTTCATTACAAGCAGAGGGTTAGGACGCCTCCTTCATCCATAAGCAGAGGGCGCAGGCCAGTATTGACTCAGAAGGTGGCAAAGATCCAGGTTTGTCTTGAGCTGAAACAAATGAAACAAGGACTCCAGGTTTTATGAAAGTGGCTAATGATCATAACAAGAATGTAGTGGAAATATGATAAACTCAAAGGAAAAGGGAGTTTGGCCTGATAAAGGAGCTCGTCTCAAACTTGCAAACCATATGGATTGTTGAACTCTAGAAGGACCTGTCATCAGTAAACATCCAAATCATAAGAGGCCTGTTTTGTTCTAGATCAAATGGAATAGAGGCTGTCAAACAATGCCATTACACAGGCAGGAGAAAGTGCTTGGATTTTTTTCAAAGAAGCACTGGCCTTCATAGTCACAAAGGTTGTTTGTTAAAATAATCAATCATGAGATGAACAAGCCAAATGTCTAATTCACCCTTAGGACAATGTAGGGAGACAGTATTACTCTGGCTAGGGTTTTCTTCTAAAAACACAGTGAGGCTTGCAAATGAAGATGCTAAGATTGGTGTTGTTCAAATGGTTTACTTATCACCACATCCGCCCGATGAAGAGCCTCCTCCATATATGAGTAGAGGGCCAAAACTACTGCAGGGTGCTGAAACTGATTGATACAAGAAAGCAGTGGAAGAATGCCAAAAAGGAAGAAAGGTCATTTCACAGGTGAATGCTAGTGCTGGTGATGCAAAGATTTTGGTACTCCTGTTTCAAAGAACTCTCTGTCTGACTATACTTACAGTAGGAAAGGGGCAATATTGAACATATGTGTGCCACTGATACCAAAAAAGAAAATTGTCTCCTTGAAGAAAGATCAAGCAACAAGACAATGTCAAATACCAAATCACAGCTTTCAAATGTTTTGGTGCATTATGAAATAGTCCTTCCTTGCTAACAATCACCAAGAGGGGAAGCAGGGAACATATTTCAGTTATGAAATGGTTCTGTGGGCAAAAAGAGGTAACACAATGATCAGAGCAAAATAATGACTATGTATCAAAAGAGTCATGTTTTCATATTGCCCAAGCTTGTTTTTTCAGATGGAGGAGGCAAGTGGTATTCAATCTTATAAGTAGGCAGAGGAAGTTGGTTATGATGAATCACCACTGTTCATATGTTTTAAAAACAAACACACTTGTTATCATTTCAAAGGGCAGACTTAGCACAAGGATATAGTATCAAATAAACAGTGGCAGGGATGTGACACAGTGAGTTGTCAAGCAGAGAATCCTGTTATAAAAAGAAACAGCTAGCAGAATGGCACTTACAGTCCAGAAGGAAACCTGTAAATCACCTAAGGACCGAGATTGTCAAACTAATTGCAAGGGCACCGGTGGTCTCCTGTAAGTGATAAAGCAGCTTTTAAAATGCCTTTGACAGTTTTTGAATGACCTTTTCTTTTGTTAACATTGTCACCTAAAGTGCCAAAAAGAGGGACAAAGTCGAGGTTTTGAAATGTCTCTCTTATGAGAACAGGTATGTAACTTTATGAGTAGGCAAAGCAAATTTGATAGATTATCACTGTTTAAAAAGCAACTTGACACAAACACAGTTTTGTATCATTTAAAAAGGGGCGGATATATATATTCAAAATAACCGTTGGGATATTTATTTGAAAATGATATGAGGTTGAAAGTGTCAAAAGAATGGAATAGGGAAATAAGTAAGCCACTTGTGAAATCCAAAAAACAAATTGCCGCAGCTCCCAAGCAGCACAACGTGTTTTCAAGCAAATTGAGGTTTTCTGCACTGTTTTAGGGCGGCGCGATGGGCCTGGAAAGTGGCGCGACGTGCCTGGGCGTCGTTTTGCGAAGAGTTTTAACGTCGGCGCGACGTGCCTGTAGGTGGCCGCCCGACCACCCGACAGGTCGACCCGACAGGCCCGACAAGGGTTTCCTCTGCGCGACGGGTTTGTTATCAAGATTTCCGCGCAAGTGTCAAGGGTTCCCCACAATGTTTTAAGCTTTCGAAAGCGGGCATCCATCAAGTTTAAGGTATTTTACGATTTCCCCATCGATTGCAAGAGGTTGTCTTGTGAAGGACTGTGTTTAAAATTAAAAAGAGGATTTTCATTGCAGAAATACATACCTAGTGCTAACGAAGAACCTTTCACACTATCATCCATACATTTCCACACTACGAAAACAGTGAAGTATACTCAGTAAGGGGTTTGACATTTTTATTGTTTTGAAGGAGAAAACTCTGATAATCCCTGTCTAAAAAGCTTGTTAGTCTTCCAGAAGCTCTGTTATTTTACCTCCGCCCTGTGTTCCTGTTGTCTAGACCTGTGTATGGTGTTTTGCTTGATGTACAAACAGTGAAAGGAGGACACACTCTTACACAGGACAGAATTGTTGGGTGTTTGAAAGTTTCCTTGAACAGGGAGTTTTTTGTGTTAAGGTTGACATCAAAAACTTTAAAAGCAGAGTAGTCGGTGGCATCTTCTCACAGCACACTATTTAAAACGGATTGCTTTTCATTCACTATATTCTCCCACTGCAAGATTGTTAAAAAAGAGTTTCCCAAGGAGAACAGTATACTAAGGAGAATAGTTAGTGGATGGGTTTCTAACTTTGGAGTCAGAGATACCAAAGTGGTATTGGATTCCTCAAAACTTTCCAAAGGTGCAGAGTCATTTTCTAAAAAGGCAGAGTTGTTGGTGGATAAATGTTAAACATTAAAGGCAGGGGTATATAGGTGTTGATGGACTATTTAAACTCACAAATTTGAAAATAGTTCCTGGCTGAAGCAGAGAGTGTGTTCTCTAAACCACTGTTGCACTTATTTTTCACCTAAACTAAGTCTGCTTGTTCATTACACTACATTGTCATTATGAAGATTGTTGAACAGAGTAATTTTGAGGGTGGAATAAGGCCATGTTCTAGAAGGCATTTGTTGATGATCAAGTTTACATTAAGAGCAGAGTTATAAAGGCAGTGATTGACTTCTCAAAAAGTCACAAGTGAAAGGTTTTTCCCTTAACACGGTGGGCTAATTTTTCACCTAACCACAGGGTCTCTTTTCTTTTCCCACTGTGTGGTCTCCACAGAAGTCTGCTAACAGGGGCATGTTTCAAGGTAAATGACCTAAAAGAGCAGGTTTATAATTTTTGAAGTTTGGTTTCAAAGACAAAAATACAAGTGCAAGCAGGCCTCTAGCAAAGTCACCAGAGGGGTGATTGTTTCAAGACTGTGCACAGAAAATCTACAAAGCAGTTTCTCCCACATAGTACCATTGTTAAGAAGGTTACATAGCTGAAGTGTAACCAGATTTGAAGGATTGTGGTTAATAAGTGCAGAGGAGCTTATTCAAGGAAGCATTGTTTCATTTCATCCAAACCACAGTGACCATATCTGTCCAAACAGTCTGGTGGCCTGTTTCAAACCAGCAGAGCATTTCTCATATAGTGAAGGCAATTTGCCTCTTCCAAAGCTTGTTTCAAAGTCAGAATGCCTCCAAAACGAGATCACAAAGGCGGACAACATAAGAGATATGAACCTATCTCCATATAAGAAATCAATGCTCATCCCTCAGTGCTTTTCAATTTCCATGAAGTAGGCTGTCTTGAATTCTGTCAGAGGATAGAAGAAGTCAAGAGTTTCTCGCCACTTACACATTTGTGCGCTTTGAGATTCAGGGACAAACACTTCCAGCTTGCAGGTCTTGACTTCAAAATCTCCCCAAGGTATGTATCCAAGGCTACTAAGATCCCGTATCATGGTGAAAAGTGGTTTAAGCACGCGCATCTTGATCTGGAGGATTATAAACCTTTCATCAAGCCGGAACATAGGGAGACCATCACTGCTATTTTTCCTTTCTCCTATCTTCTTGACAGTTATGCTCCACTGATGAAGGCCATAATGAGATATTTCACTTGTGAAGGGAGGTTTAGCCAAATTTTTGCCTATCATGTTCGCTTGTTGATGCATTTTACTAGAAGCAGGCATTTAAACCTTCCATAATTTTTGTCCAAAAGCATAGAGAAAATGGCAGCTACTGTCCAAAAGAAAGCTCCACATCAGCAAATCCCTTCTCTCTTTCACCATTCCTTGATCAAAATCATTTTCTTACACCAGCTGGAGAAGAAAGGAGTTTCATGGGATTCATTCATTAGCCATGCCGATTTCGCCACTGTCCCTCCTATTCATGTGTCTCCTACTCAGCCTGTCCATCGCCCAGTGCCTTTATCTAGTAGGCCTACCCCTAAAAAACTCAAGATGACCACTGGGCAGCCAAGTAAATACACAAGGAGAAGGAGTGTTACAAGTGGAGCCACAGGGAGAGAAGGAGGATGATGAGCAAGCAGCCAGCCTGGGATGCAGGGACAAGTTGTGCTAGCTTGATATCATTGACAAGAACTTGTGAGGTTGATGAACAACATCAAATTCGTGGAGAGTGACAGCTAGAGGAGGTTGAAGAGCAAGCAGTTGAGCAAACACTTGAAAACATCTTCTTGAGCCATAAGCTCGGACAGATGTTGAGGGAGGACAAGAAGCTGAGTCGCCCTTGATTTCGTTTCATCCTCCTTTCCCGAGAAGAGGAAATTGCCCAAAAAGACAACTTCTAGCTTGCCAAGGAGAAAGAGCGCTAGATTGGCCTTCAAAGGCAAAAGTGAAATTGGAGAAAGTGCCAAGCATGGAGGTAAATCAGCTGTCATCCCTATCCCAAGCGATGACAGCGATAATGAGGCCCGCATCCTTGAAAACCTCCTCATTCACAAAGAAGGGAAAATTGAGGTATTACAAGAAGATCTTCAAAGGGCAAGGAATTTCAATCATTTCTTGGAGGTTGAGAACAAACAAATGAAGTTTCATGCAGCCATTCATGAGGCAAGGGCCATTAAGTACAAAAAGGAGGCAGAAAAGGCGCAAGTAAGAATTGAAGAGCTTATTGGCGAATTCGATGATGAAGAAGAGGAGGACCAGACTAGGCGAAAGAGGCCTAGAACCATCGGGCTTAGGAGAGCCTTGGAGAAACAGAAGACTGAAGAACAAGCTCAATTCGAAGCTTTTCCTCTCACTACCCTCTTTGAGCGGGAAATTGAGGAAAACAAGGAAGCTTGGCTTGAGAGGGCTAACCAGCATTTGGAGACCAAGCTTGAGAAGGCAAACAGGGATCTCGAGCTACAGAGAAAGAGAACACTTCACTTTCAGAAGCTAAACCAATTCGCCAGGCGCAAATTGAAGGTGGCACAAGAAAAATTGAAGAAATTGAAGGAGAGGCGCCTAGCACGGAAAGAGGCAAAAAGCATATCAGCCCTCGATATTTTAGCTTCAGCTTAGGAACATGTCTCTATAGACCCTTGAGGGTCATCCATGCCAATTTTGGGCCTGTTTCGAAAACTTTTTGTGTTTTGGCATTTTTGGGGTTTTCGCCAAAAACTCATAAATGCGCCATCTCAGTTTGAAGAGTCGTCAAGGGAGGAGGGTGATACCAATGGATTCCATAATTTCATGAGCAGCTCTCCAGCGATTTTCAGGGCATTTGAAGATCATTCGCCCCTCCAAATTGCCGAAAAACAGCCTCATTTTGCACATTCTGCCCGCCCTATCAGCAGTATGCTTTTTTTCTGGGTTTTTGCACACAGGTACAGTTTTGTGGGACTTTCAGAGATCAGATTGAGATGATTCCACTTGCATTGGAAATCAGACACAGAGATCTTTCCAACGAGCCATCATGAGCCCCATTTCGACATCGGGAAGGCTTCCATTTGCATCCAGCAAGTCCGGAGACCTTTTTCAGGCATAAATATGAAGTATTTTTGCAATTTTTGAACCTTGCAACCGCTTCCCAAATGTGCGTTAGGCTATTTTTATCATGGGAAAATCATGTAAAGTCAATATAATTTCCGTTTTTAGCAGTTTTTAGATATTTTATTAGATATTTTGTGCCTTTGGCTTTGCAAAGCCTCAAGGACAAGTTTAGATATTTTGGATTTGGCCAATGGGATAGCTAGTTGCTCCATGAGGTTTTCCTCCTTCTAGCCTATTTATCCCATGGTTCTCATTGTAAATCGGAGGCTGAACTTTAGAGAAGAATTAAAGCATTGGTCATATGAGCTTTGAAGAATACACTTGAGTTATGATGTTTGGATTGCCTCTTGGATGCTTTTGAGGAATGTTGAAGGCTTCGTTGATGGATTCCTCGGGACATGGTAGAATGGTATAGTGCTTCTTAATGTTGTTTTGTCTTCTAGTTTTCACTCATATTTCATTTTTCTTGCTGCTATAGATCAGTAAAGATTGATTTTGAGACATGCCCATGGAGGCACCTCAAAATTCCTGAATCTTCATAGCTTGATGTGTTCTTCTCCCTTAGTTATGCTAAAGAATTCTTAGCTGCTCTTTAGTAACCTAAGGTGTTGTTGCTAAGTTTTATTCATCGCTTCCATGTATGTTGAGTAGGATGTATGGTTTGCCCTACCTACCTATCACCGCCCATAGTTCCGTCCATAAAACTTTCTTCGATCGATTTGCTGATCATTTTGTTGAACCAAGGAGGCCTAGTCCCGATCTAGCCCTTTGCCTAAAACTATGAAAACTTATTTGTCCCAGTACCCAATGACTTAGAGACTATATGTTTAGGCGTTCCGGCATAGTTTATGAGTTGTTAGTTTGTCCTATGTGTTTTCCCCAAAGTCTGATAGCCTTTTCCCGAAGTTAGAGGGTCATATACCTCTATGTATGGCTTGAATGTTTGATTTCTATGTATTGATTAGCTTATAGTTATTCCTAGCCTGATTAATGGCTTGCTATTACATGTTTATGTCTGCTATTAACTAGTTTGCACTTGAAATCCCTTGTCTTTCACCAACTTATTGTTCATTTACTCCATTTTGCCCAGAGATCCCTTCTATTGTGAATCAAATCGGCCCTACAACAGCTTTACATCATCGCCTCATTGGTTTCCTTGACCTGTTTGACCCCATAGCCCAATTTATCTACATCTTGTTATCCAGTTTATGTATTTGATCAGTTTCATCCCTCACAAACTTTAAAAACCAAAAAACCAAAAACATACTTCATAACTAGCCTAATATCAGAACATCGCAAGTAAACACACCGACATCTTTTGCACTTATAGAGAGAGCCCTCTCTGAGTCTAGGAAGGCTAGGTCCTTGGGCTCCAAAGCTTGGTTTGATGTTACATCGTCATTTGGCTAGCCAATCGGCCAAATCACGGGACCCTAACAGGAAACAGAAGTATAACATAGGATTCACCCTTGTTAGGTGCCC